>JAAAKQ030176493.1:0-12372 GCA_010016005.3 Zanna intricata
CATCTCATCCTCTGAAGATATAACCTAACGGTGGTTCCGGAGGTAAAAAAAAAAAAAAAAAAAAAAAAAAATTATCTCGCCTTGAAGCTTTGTCCAAGGTTTGCCCAAGGCTTCACCTTCTCACCTGAGAAAACTAAATGTGTAGTCTTTTCTTGACTCCAGGACCCTTCCATTTCCGCAAATATTTCTTAATGGTGAGCTGATTGCTGTTTCTCCTGACATAAGATTACTAGCTTTACTTTTGATAGCCGTCTTACATGGGTCAATCACATCAAACAATTAAAAGTGAAATGTTCTAAACTGCTAGATATGCTTCTAACAATACAAATTGGGGAACTGATTGGTCAAGTATGATACGCTTTTATTACTCTTTAGTTCGTTCCTGTTTAGATTATGGTTGCGTCACCTACTCTTCAGCGCATCATACCGTACTTAAAATGCTGGATGCCTTCCATCATTCTTTCCATCACTTTTGGATAGAGGGGATCAACTCTTAATATCCTACTTTGTCTGTCTCAAAGGACAGCCAAATCATCCTGCATTTAATTCTGTTCTTGGGAATCCTAATTTAGGCAAATATGAAAACCATTCACATTGTACTGCTCCTGTAGGCATCTGTACCCGTCGCCTACTGCATTTTATAAGTGTTGGCACCCCTCCCATTTTAAGACAAAAGAAAAAAGATAATTTGATTAATTTCAAAATTGTTCTATGTGAAAATATTGAAGTCCACTCCTAAGATGAGTGACTTTTGTGTGACGCAAACTAAAAAAAAAAAGTACATACAAAATGTTATCAAAATTATTATTTTTTTAATTCAATTTACTACTTCACTAGTACTACCATCTGATAATTAATGGTAGATTTAGTTCCTTTACATTGATGATTTGTATGTGTTATTTAAAGTTAGTGAATTTATATGCTTTTGTTTCTAGATTTAATAAATGAATTCAACAGTCTACAGATTCAACAGCCTTGGCTTCAGCATAATGAAATGAATGAGGATTTGTTTTATATTTAGTAAATGGATTATCTTTTGTATTTTATATATAATTATTGTTTTAGATCTTTTAATGTTTTGTAATAAATGTATCTATTTTTGTATCATAACTTTTTATTGCTCTTCTTTCTTTTTTTGAATTACTAAGGACAGATATAATAAATTTGTATTGCAAAGAAAGTAATTAAGGTTTCTCTTGAAACCTTAAATTATATATCTCTCCTGCCTTTATCTCATTTGAATTTACTCAACTTATAGAAATTATGAGATTTCATTTACATACAGCTAAATGGAATTTGGTCATCGTGTCTGTAAATTAATGAAACAAAAAAATTTAATTTATGATTTATTTTTTTTTTTTTATAATATTTTAATTTTAACCTTCTTGCATATTGAAAGGGATGTGTATTATACATGTACATAAATTTGTTTCTGATTTATAGAATCTTTTTTCCGTAACTACTTATTATTTGTCATTTCTCAAATACATATGTAAGTTTTCAATAAATGATTATTTTTAAAAATATCTTTTAGAATTGTTTTGATTTTTTTAATATTAAGTGTATTTACATCCTCTATAATTATAAAAAAACTTTTTTGTTTAAGAATACAGAAATTAATATCAAAATTATAGATATTTTGTGTTCACCTAACAATTTTACTACAAGCATAAATATTAACTATATTATATAAATTGAAGATTGGATTTGTAAAATTTAACTCAATTGTCACTTATTGTGCTCTGGATTTAATTAATTAATTAAGCAAAATATGTCAGAAATGCGAAGTGATACTTATATTTACATATGGTTATTTTATTTTATTTAAAAATTGTTTCTTCTTATTGAGTGAACATTATTGTACACAATATTCATATTTAGATTCCTTAACATCAAAAATGTAATATAACTAAAATTCAGTGAAAAATGTACTTATAATTTCTGTTTTGTACTAGCATACCTTTCTTAGCGTCATTTTTTTTTTATGCATTTCAGAACAGAGTAATTTAATTCAATGTGTTGGATTTTGAGTAGTTTAATTTCTATGTCTACTATTGCATACCTTTGTTAATTCTGTTAATGAGTACAATAAGTTTTGACAATGGAATGGTTCCAGAACATGTCAACAAGAGAAAAAAGAATGAATCTAAGAAAGTTATGCAGTACTAAACATAAAAACTATAATGATCATAGCAGGAAAGGTAATAATAATTATTATCGTAACAACAGCAGGATACTTACAAACTTAGTGAAATTTTTTTTTAATGTGTCCCTTCAAAAGAATTACTTTTAAATATTGTAATGTCACTTTGATTTTGTAAAATCTTGTTAGTTAAATTTTACTTTGAAATTAATGTAAAATGAACAAATTGATGCAAAATTAGTATGTATATACAATTATATTTTACTTTTACTAATAAAAATTCAAAACTTGGTTCGTATGTAGAATTTTGTTAAGGGAGGGTCATTGTTAAAATTGTTTACAACTGATATTGTTATTTTAAATTTTTTGTATTATTATAATTATATCATGTTACGATATATTTATTTTACTATGTTGGAATATAACACATTAATAAATACGCTAATAAAATATTTTATGATGTATTTTTTTCTCAGCCTTATGGCTACTACACATGAGAGTGACTGGTTGGGCGTTGAATCGCGCGTCTACTAAAAGAAGAGCGTAACATGAACAGCGTTGAGCACTATAGTTGCATGTTGGAGGTTGAAGAGGACACATGTGTTTGGATTCTGTACCATCGATTCAAATTACAAAAGGCCAGACAAAGACAATATTGGGTGCATCCGATTTTATGTGATCGGTTAACTCACAGTTCCTTCATAACTCTTTATCCAAATTTAAGAAAATATGGGCTTAAGTTTTTTTAACTATTTAAGGATGACTATTGAATCCTGTGATCAGTTACTGACAATAATAAAGGATGATTAAACACCTTGTGAAAAACTTTGTGAGGGATTGTATTTCACCAGAAGAAAAACTTGTGATCACATTGAGGTAGGTTTATTTATCTTTGTATCATAACATTACAAAATTAAAAGTATTTAACTTCAGTGTATAAAAATAAAATAAAAAATTAAATTAATAAAAATATAAAAATGAAAATACAAATTTGAAAAAATATAAAATTAATATTAAAGATAATAAGATAATATTATTTTAATACATATCAAATGATATAAAAATTAATGGTTAATTATTATAAAGTTCAATGAAATCAGAACTGTACTGCGAGGAAGTGTGACTGGCAGCTGGGGAAGGTGCTAGTTGTACACTATTTACACAGGGCAGAGAAATTTGGGATGAATAGGCTGCTGCGCTTGCTTGGCCATATTGGCTGCTAACATGTTTTGGTTATTATAGCCTTGTGGTTAGTATGCATACTCCCTGGTGCTTCATATGTATGAGCCGGATTGTAAAAATCCTGGGCTCTTTGAATAACTTCAAGCAACTGAATCTTTGTTCGTATTCTAGCGTGTTCAGGAACTTTTTTTAATTCTTTATATAAAGATAAACAAAACAATTTGTCCTCATCTTGGATTGTTTTTTGGTTTCTCTTCGTTCGCTTAGCAAAAGACTTTTTGTTAATATATCAGAAAAGGGCTTGTCTGCTGGGGTTAGCTTGAATTTTTTGTTGCTATTAGTCCCTATGCTTGGCCCAGGTGTATTCAAATCTTCATTGTCTACTACCTCCTCCTCCTCCTCCTCCTCCTCTTCCAATTGGACAGAGTCATCTATATCTAAGTTACTAGTGGACTGCTTGTTACTTACGGCCTTTTCCAGAAATTGTAACCGTGAGAAATATATGTACAGAGTTGATTTCCTTGCTCCGGATCCTGACTTAATAGTTTTCCTTTTTCTTAATTCTCTCACAAATCCATCCCTCAGGCTTTTCATCTCTTTTGCAGTGTAGCTCCTAAAAAACATGAAACACAAATAATATTAATATAATGCATAATATTTATAAAATTTTGTAATTTAAAATTAAATATTATATTATCTTTTATTTAAAATTATTACATTATATATGTTGCAAACAATTTTTTTCAGGTATTTGGCAACCGGATGCTCTTTTGGTGAACTGCACTATAACTACAAAAGAGGAAAGTCAACAGTAGCAAATGTAGTCCGGCAAGTTTGTGCAGTGATTTGGAATAAACTTAAAACTATTTGTATGCCAACTATGACAGAAGAAAAGTGGAAAGAAATTTCTGAAGTATATATGAAATTGCCAATTTTCCTAACTGTTTTAGAGCAATAAATTGTAAACACGTTTGAATTGTGCAACCACAACATTCAGGTTCCCTTTGTCACAATTATAAACATTACTTTTCAACAAATCTACTGGCAGTTTGTGATGCAAACTATTGTTTTTTGTACATAGACGTAGGGGCTTATGGTAAAAGTAATGACTCATCAATTTTTAGAGATTCATTATTGTACAGGAAACTTTCAGAAGGTACATTGAATATTCCAGATTCAAAACCAATTTTAAATGTAAACACCACACCTTTACTCCATGTGTTCATTGGTGATGATGCATTCGGGCTTCATAAACACATCATGCGTCCATACATTGGAAAAAGATTGATTCACCATAAAAAAATCCTCAACTACTGGCTTTCAAGAGCTCACTGGTACATAGAATGTTCTTTCGGCATTTTGGCAAATAAGTGGAGAATATTTCACAGGCCTCTAAATGTTAGTTTTGGAACTTGCAAAAAGTATTATTTTAGCATGTTGTTTGCTACATAATTTTGTCTGACGCCGAGACAGGTACAGGTATGAAGATTATACAGGTATGAAGACACTTTATACTGCACCATTTGTCGACTGGAAAAGAGCAAATATAACCAGGTCCAACTTGTATGCCTCATATGTTAGAGACAGATTTGCACGTTATCGTAGAAGGTAAACTACCTTGGCAGGACAAAATGGTGCGTCTGTAGTATGTACTGCAAACAATTGATTTTTTTGTACATTTGTATTATTTTCTGTTCAATAGTTAATATAAGATAATATTGCATTAATAATTTAGGATTTATTTACTAAACTATTTTAAATAAATCAAACTTACCAAGAATTTTCTGCTGTTCTACTGAACAATCCTTCTCTGGAAAAATATCCGCTAATTCTTCCCACGCTGATCTTTTTAATACTCTGTTCTTGTAATCAGAACTTTCCATATCCCATATAGCACATCGCTTTTCTACTTCTTCTATAAACAACTTGCTATCAAAATTTAACTCCATGACTCTACTTGATGAAATTGCGCAATCGACTGAATCATGTGTCCGGTTTTATTACAAAACTATAACTCGAGTCGCGCTGCAGTCGAGCGTTCCTAGGGAGAACTCTAGCAGCACGTTGTGTCGCGCATCAAGTAAAACTGTGCGGCTCCATGTGTTCACTGCCTTTGATTCTATAGTGCTTCCGTCGGCCTAACATGCGACCAGTCGCTCTCATGTGTACCAGCTCTTAACGTGGGCGAATAATTTGTATTTAGTACAATACCGACTTCCCCACGATTATTTTAACAATATTCTCACGGTCGCTAATTATAGTGAGAAGATGATTCGCAAATAACCAACACGATATCAGACTTCTTCACAATAATTTATTTAACACAACTAACAAACATACAACTCTTACAATGCTTAACAAAATCCATATGAAACAATTTGTACTTCGCGCAATGTCACTAACAACTACATCACATGATCGAATTATGAATGAACCAATACACAGGTCTCTCAACCTGTTTATATACTGCTAACTTTTTCTAGAAAATACCAGGAATATCGATTTGCTTCTATTATAAATATCTTCATTATTTACAAATATAATTAACTCTAAACAATATAAATAATTACTTTAATTACAAAACTAAACTTTATGTTGTTTGCTACATAATTTTGTCCGACGCCGAGATGGGTACAGGTATGAAGACACTTTATACTGCGCCATTTGTCGAGTGGAAAAGAGTAAATATAACCAGGTCCAACTTGTATGTCTCATATGTTAGAGACAGATTTGCACATTATCGTAGAAGAAGGTAAACTACCTTGGCAGGACAAAATGGTGCGTCTGTAGTATGTACTGTAAACAATTGATTGTTTTGTACATTTGTATTATTTTCTGTTCAATAGTTAATATAAGATAATAACTTGTATGCCTAAACTATTGTGATACAAACTATTGTTTTTTGTACATAGATGTAGGGCCTTATGGTAAAAGTAATGACTCATCAATTTTTAAAGATTCATTATTGCACAGGAAACTTTCAGAAGGTACATTGAATATTCCAGATTCAAAACCAATTTCAAATGTAAACACCACACCTTTACCCCATGTGTTCGTTGGTGATGATGCATTTTTCAGTTTCTGATTTTTTTTTTTAAATCGTGTATTACTTTTTACTTTATAAATGTCAAATTGCCAAATAAAGATTTATTCTTAAGTAAAAATTATAATTCAAACAAAAATACAACTTTACTGTTTCTAGTAGGAATCTCGTACTTTCTAGAAGGTTCAAAATCTGATTATATATAACAAATACCAAATTATTTAACTATTAACATACAAATGAAATAATAACAACAAAATATTATTATTAAATGTAGAAATGAAATAATATCAACAAACTATCTTTATTAGATATTATTAACATAACAATTTAACAATGTTTATCACTTTAATTAGTTATACATTTACTTTGTGAACTTCAATATATTTGGGGAGTTATAATAATTTTTATTAAAACCTTGTACTACAACATATTTTTGTTTAACAACTTTTAAAAACTATTTCATTTTGGATAATAAAAATGCTTGTACCATTGTCACATGCCATTATTACACTTAGGCTATACAAAAATCATGTTTTTTAATCAACAATAATTTGTGTACAATGGATGTAAGACACTTTAGATAACATATAAAATCCATGGACGCAATCAAATACAATGAAATAAATTTTTTAATTAAACACAAATTGTCAATATGGAACTCACCAAAGTTGAAGAATGAAACTAGCCTGATGAATTTACATTCTATGAAGGAATTAGAATAAAGAATCAAATGGAGTTATCTTAGACGTTGAAATCAATAGTTTATTGTTTATTATTGTTTTGAAAAATCATTGTGTGAAAAGAGTACTGGTAATTAAATTAGTTGAATATTTATAATGAATGTAGCCTACTGTAAATTATGTTGCTACATTCGGAAATTTCAGCATTTACAATACAATGTCCAAATGACATTACTTTCTCATTAGTTCATTTAACACACCTTCTGCAGTTGGAGTGGAGTTTCTGTGTATGTTGAGGTGCTAAACCATTTAAACGTGTATTTCCAGTAGAATTATGCAAATATATTTTTACATGGTGTGAAGAAACAGCATTCATTTGTATATGTGGATACTGTATTTCTAACAAAGTGAATATATTTGGCATTATGTTGAGATTGCGCAAAGTTAATCCATCTACGGTTGTTTTCGGATGGTCTCCTTTCTCAAGATGTGCAATTTTTCTGTGTCATAATTTTAATTCATTTTTCAGGTCTTCCTGGTAGCCGCTTCTTATATCACTAGTGTAGAATTCTAGGAGTAGTGAAATCAGAAACTTGAGATGGCAGGGTCAGAGGGTCTGAGTTCATAGATAAAAGGCACTGAAAGCCTCTCAATATTTCCTTGTGTTTCAAGAAATGTGAATCTATTTAGGACATGAAGATATTCAGAAATGGAATAAAATTAAAGTTCTGGCATCACTGATGTTAAGCCCAGATTTACATGGTTTTTGCTTGCACTGCCATGTTAGGTATTTGAACGACCCCAACCTATTTAAGACTTTAGAAGCACAAATGAAATTTTTTTAAAAATCATCAAATTTTTGCATATACATTTCATTTCACTATTAATATCTAAGTAATGTTTACTACTTCCAAGATCAGTTGTTGAATTCTGAAGGAATTGTCAGAATGTGAGACTTACAGAAAGCAGTCTCTGAATTCAAAGCAGTAATGTAACAAATTGACAGTCGATCAAAGCACATAAAAGAGAATTTGCTTGTGTGAACGAGCCTTTGTCATTCCATTCTGATATAATTTTAAAGGCAATAATTATTAATTATTATAGGCAGGAATTAATGATAGTAGGTAAAGAATACCATAGGCATATAGTTCAAGCCAGGACCTATAGGATGTGGCTCAGCCCTTTCAGTCAGCTGACTTACTATGAGTGAGCCTCCCTTTCAGTCGCCTCCTACAACATGCTGGAGAGAAACTGCAGTCCTATTCTACCGTATTTGGAACTACAGGGTGTAAACGTCCCTTTAAGTCACCTTGTTTGATGGGCAGGGAATACTGTAGGCCTATTCTATAAAGACCCGAATCTACAGGACCCCTCTTTCAGTCAGTGGATCTACCAAGGGTGAGCCTCTATTTAGCTGATTCACATATAAAAATAATTATCAATAAAGGAAATGTACAAAATTTGGGTTTGTTAAGAAATTCAGAATGTACAGTAGATATATCTAATTATTGATCTGTGAAAGATTCATGATACCCAACTGTTTTGTTTCCAAGAAATTAATGTAAAATGAACAAATCAATGCATCAGATGCATAATTAGTATGTATATACAGTTATATTTTACTTTTACTAATAAAAATATTTATTATGTTTATTAATTATGTTATGATTAATTACCACACAAACACATGCACGCAATAATTGTTTTCTAAAAGCAAGCATGTGAATGCAAAATGTTTTAGGTTCTTAAATTAATATGGATGTTTTATATGTTATTAAATTATTCGATTTAAAATAAGTAAAAGCTTTTAAAGGAATTGCTATTTAATAAGCCACTAGCTTTAAAAACCTTACATACTTAACTAAATGTAAAGATTTATTGAAGAACAAACAATAAAAATTCCAGTCAAAAAAATGTTATAAATAATAATAATTAGCCATTATAAGGAATACATTTATAATGCTAAAGAAACAGTTTAAAGCTGGGTGGAATATATTTAATAGTTATATGAAGTAAAGAATTAGAAACTGGTGTTATAAAGGAAGTCAAAACTGATTAAAAGGTAGATACATACTGAGATCTGAATTTAAGAGAGCATTAAAGGATTTGAATGGGAGAAAGGCTCCTGGGATAGACGGGAAACCTGCAGAATTACTGCACAGAACAGATGAAGAAGCAATAGGTAGATTACACTAACTGGTATGTAATATTTACAAAAAAGTTCCATCAGACTTCAAAAAGATTGTTATTGTCATGATACCAAAGAAAATAGGTGCTGCAGATAAATGTGAGTAATACAGAATAATTAGCTTAACTACTCGTACGTCAAAAATCTTAATTAGAATTCTGTACAGAAGAATTGGGAAGAAGTGTTATGAGAAGACCAATTTGGTTTCAGGAAAAGTATAGGGACTAGGGAAGCAATTTTAGCATTCAGATTAATAGTAGAAGTAAGACTAAACAAAAAAAAAACCAACATACAGGGCATTTATAGACGTAAAAAAAAGCATTTGATAACATAGACTAGAATAAAATGTTCAGGATATAAAAAAATTTAGGTTTTAAGTATAGAGATAGAACAGTTGCATATATTTACAGGAACCAAACTGCAACACTAATAATAGAAGGGCATAAGAAAGAAACAGTAATAAAAAAGAGAGTCGGACAAGGATGTTCCCTACCCCTATTAATTTTTAATCTTTACATAGAATTAATGATGTTAAGAAACAGTTTAGATGAACAGATGTAACAGTGCAAGGTGAGAAGATAACAATGAATGAAGTCCTCACAAGAACTACCACATGAAAATAAACAAGAATAAAATGAAAGTAATGAAATGTAGTAGAAATAAAGTAGATGGACCAGTAAATATAGAAATAGGGCAAGAAAAAACTATGGAGGTAGAAAAACTTTGTTATTTGAAAAGTAGGATTACTAAAGATGGATGAAGCAGGAGCAATATAAAATACTGAATAGCACAGGCAAAATGAGAATCATCTTTCAATCAGAAATATAATTTGCTTACATTAAAAATTAATTTAAACATCAGGAAAGCATTGTTGAAAGTATATGTTTAGAGCATAGCTTTATGTGGAAGTAAAACTTGGATGATAATAATACCTTGAAAGAAAAGATTAGAAGCTTGTAGTGCTACAGGACAATTTTAAATATCAGATGGGTGGAAAAAGTGTTGCGGCAAATTGATAAAGAAAGAGGCATTTGAAAAAATATATCTAAAAGAAGAGACAGACTTATAGACCACATATTAAGGCATTCTGGGGTGTTCGCTTTGATATTGGAGGGACAGGTAGAGGGAAAGAATTGGGTAAGCAGATAATGTTTGGAGTATGTAAAACAAACTGTCAAGTATTTAAGCACTGTTATTAGATTTTTATTCAGATTACATGGATTAATTAAATACATATTTTAGTGTATTACATAATCTTATTCGTAATTTTTTAGTACTTTTTATTCTGAAAGGATAAGAAACAATATTACATAAGTTTAATGAGAATGAATTACTGAACAAAAAGGGAATATGGCTCAAAATGAACTCATTGAAATCCTTTAGAATTAGTCATCTTACGGTGAAAAAAGTTTTAAAATTCTATATGTTGATAATTTATGACATCTCTTGTAATCAGCAAAAATTCTAGTTTTGAAAGCTTAGAAAATCATCTTTTATTGAAATTCTTCATTATGGTTTATTTATTAAATGAATTTCAACTACTTTTTTATAGAGTTCAATACTAATATTTCAGGGAAATATCAGAGTAGTTTTTACTAACAAAATATTTTTTCTTTTTTGTATATCAGTTCAGTGGGTTTTTAAATAAAGATGTGTTTGCCTTTAAAATACATAAGTTTTTTTTTTTTGTATTTCTTGGTTCCTGATGAGTAGTTAAGTATATCCATAATATTACTCTGCAAAAACTTTCTTATAAGTTGATTTCTCCACAATTCCTTTATGCACTGGGCATGTGGTATATATCGGCTCATATATAGGTGATTTGTTATGTTGTTTTATACAAAAAAAAACATATTTTGAAGCTAATCAGGATCATCATTAGTTAATGAGGATTACGTTAATGGTAGGAAATTAATATTGAATTAAAAAGATACATTGATGTTGGATCTAGCCTTCTAAATAATTTGTGGTTTCAAAGAGGCAGATTGATTTTTCAGATAATATTTACTTATTTATTAATAAGCATCTGGTAGGAAGTTTCAAAATAAATTAATTTCAAAATTAAAATTTTATAAATAAGATCCAGACAAACATAAATTTGTACACTCCAGGAAATAAATTTGTATTCATGAATTTGTACTGCATTTTAACATACTGACAGGTCTGTTACAAACTGACAGTTGCCCTCTGGTTTTTCTGAGATAGTCCCATTATTTGAGCCTGTTGTTCCATGTCTAATTTAGGATGATAACATACGAGGGACTTTTTTTTAAAAAACTAAAATTTTTTCAAAAAACATTTATTTTCGGATTGTACATACTTTGGCCTATTTTTCTACATAGTTACCTTGTTTATTAATGCACTTGTCATACCTTACAACTAAATTTTGAAAACTGTCTTCAAAGAAGTTTGCCGCCTGCTCTGACAGCCAAGAGTTCACAGCCGCTTTCACTTCTTCGTCGTCACTGAAGTGCTTTCTGCCAAGATGGTGATTGAGGTACTGGAAAAGGTGGAAATCGCTGGGAGCAAGGTCAGAGCTTTATGGTGCATGGTCCAAAATTTCCCAACCAAAAGATTCGATCAAGTCGCGTGAGCCCTTGCGTTGTCATGGAGGAGCAAAATTCCTGTTGACAGCATGTCATGTCTTTTGTTTTGAATTGCTCTTCAGAGCTTCTTTAAAGTTGTGCAGTAGGCATCTGAGTTGATTGTTGTTCCACGTAGGATAAAGTCTACCAGCAAAACACTGTGCTGGTCCCAGAACACAGTTGCCATAATCTTGCCCTTTGACAATGTTTGTTTGGCTTTGACCTTGATGGGAGAGATTGTGTGTCGCCATTCCATTGAATGTTGCTTGGATTCAGGGGTGATATGGGATACCCATGTTTCATCTCCAGTAATGATTTGACTCAACCTTCTTCCTCATAACGAATCATAAAGTCCAATGAACTGGCAAACCTCTTCCCTGTGTGGTCTGCTGTAAGGAGTCTGGGTACCCAACGAGAACACAATTTCTTGAAGCTGAGGTTTCAGTTACAACACAAGCTAGAAACTTGGGAAAATTCCAATGACAGAGTGGTTATCGTGAATCGTCTGTCCTCATGAATTTTTGTTTCAACTGGAGCCACCAAATCAT
>JAAAKQ030176515.1:0-12372 GCA_010016005.3 Zanna intricata
AATTGTGCAGGCAGGCAACGGTTGGAATATGTAAAACAAATTGTTAGGGATGTAGGATGTAGGAGGTATAACGAAATAAAACAACTGGCACTAGATAAGGAATCTTGGAGAGCTGCGTCAAATCAGTCAAATGACTGAAGACAAAAATAAAATTTTTATTTTATATTATAAGTTCTTAATAAGGTCACTGTTTGTATAAGAATGCTATGTACTGTTTATTGTAATGGTTGAAAGAATAAAAATGATTTGAGATTAATAAAGTAAAGAATGTGTTTATAAAACTGTTAATCATTATGATACCTTAATTGTTCAGGAAGTTCAACTTTAATATTGCTTTTTCACTCAGTTTAAACTAAATGTCTCTGTAGATATGTTAATAATCAGAACTACTACCAGACTTGGGTACTAAAAATCCGCATTTTCTTTGAATCTCCCCTAGACTCACAAAAAAATAGGCTTATGTGTACAGTTTCAAGGTAACAAGTAACAGGTTCCTTGTAAAAAAACTGGTTGCTACAGTCTATAAAAAATTTATCCCACTAGTTCAATAGCCTTAATGTAAAAGTTGTGAGTGTGATTATTGGTTGTGCAACAGGATAGTGCCACTTGCTATACAGCTTGCTCTTCTGTAAAGATGGTACAGGATTTTTCAGTGGAATTTCTAATAGAATTATTACCAATGCCATTCAGGTCAGCTAACAAGAGTAGTCAGGTACATTGTCAAATGTGCTAAGTGCATAGGAATAGATAATTTCATTTTCAACACCTTATAATATTAAAGAGTTTGTCAATAAAGTATTATTTATCGGATAATTTAAATGTTTCGGGCCTTAAATTGATTATCTGAATCTGTCTATTTAGTTGAATACTTTCCTTCTAATAGACTAGACTAGTTATGCATTTAGTATAAAAGTTCTGAAGAAGCATTGGCAGATGTTTGATATTTTTTTAATGTTATTTTTTAGTCTTAGTTGAACACTTTTTTTGATTCATCATGTCATAATGTGAACTCTGCCAAGAAGTGATAACATGTTGAAGTGTCAAATGACTTTGATATTTTATTTGTTATTGGATTTTATTTATGACTTATCTCTTGGGAAAGATTTTGTCAGTGCTATTGTTATGATCTGTGCAAATTTTTAACTTTTTTTTTTTCCAGTGTTCATTTTATCCTTAAGATTTCCATATTTATTGTGGTTATTAAAGATTATCTTATTGTTTGTTATTATTTTCCCAGTGTATAGAATTTTTGGGTAATGGTTGTTTATCAGAAGAAGCTATGAAGGAATTATTAAGAATTTTGGATAAGTTATTAAAAGAACATTTTGAACGTGCCGATGAGAGATTAGAAAAGAGAAAAGACGAAGACTATGATGAGGTAGGTATTTTCTCTATTTCTTCATCAAATTTTTTTTTAATTTTCGATTCAGTGTAAAATATTTTCTTTTTTTTTATGTTCAATTATAATTTGCTTTGCTGAAGAAAATTGCCAAACCATAAATTTGTGTTTGTTAATGGTATACAAGGTGTGGCTAAAAAATAACGGGATTTAAAAAGAAACGTCACATGGGGCTAGGTCTGGTGAGTAGGGTGAATGTTCCAGCACAGAGATCCCTGGCTTAGCCCAAAACGACTTGACAATCAATGCAGTGTGCGCTGGAGCATTGTCCTGATGAAGAATCGATGATTTGTTCTTCCACATCTCGGGTCACTTTCTTCTTACTCACTTAATGGAGAGTAGTTATAACCTCAAGATAATATTCCTTATTCACAGTTTGACCTTCAGGATGGATGAGATTGCCTTTTGTTCAATTTTTTCATTCGTTTTTTGAAGCGGAAGGATGTCCTGAATGCGGATCATCTTTAATTTCTTTTCATCCTTCTTTGAACAGTTATGCCATTCAAAAAACTGTGCGTAAACTTGTAAGAGAGAATAGATTTCTGTTACAGACTTGTTGAGTTTCACCAAATATTTCACGTTAACACGTTGCTCTATTAAAACGCCTACCATTTTTCTGACGAGCGGCAGGTACATGATCGGACACAAGCGAAGACTGTGGCCCGACTGATCAGGCTCGGAGTCATCATATTGGCTGGAATATAAAGAGAGGATGTCAAGTGACTTGACAATGTGGCATTTGATCTTGAGGCTCATGCCGTTTGTCTTAACAAAAAATCAGTCTTGTTATTTTCTAGCCACACCTCGATTACAATCTTGTATAAAATTAAAATTATGTAACTTTTCTCCTCTCAGAAAAACAGTTGTTAATCCTTTACCTGTTTATTTATATATTATAAGAATATAGTGAAAGACATCTGTTCTATTTCAATTAAATTTTCAATTTTTATAAGAAATGCATAAATTTGTATAAAAAATTATATGCTTACAGCAAAAACAGTTACTGCTGAATATAACAAAGTCAAAATAGTTGAGGTAATTGTTAAGAAATCCTTCATATTTTTAATAAAAAATGGGGATACCGTGTATTAATCAAATCTCTTTATTTTGTATTCATGTTATTTTTGTTTGTTTTTCTTTTACTTCAGGCTAAGAAAGCGACCTAAAAATTTTAAGTTTTAAAAGTATATAATTATACAATTGTAATATATATTATGTATGAGGGATATCTCTAAAGTAGAGACGGCTGGGAAATTCTCTCCTTACACAAGAGAGAACCTGGAGGAGGATTTCACTGGGGGAACCTGTGTCATTCATGGCCATGCTAGTAAGGTATACACTGCATTGCTGACTGTAAATTGCTTCGTTGTAGTATTTTTGATTACGTGTGAGTTATTATTACATTATAAAGTGAATAGGCAAATCGATGTTGCTGCTGACTGTGTAATGCGTGGAGTCATATGTTTTTAAACCATCAAAACGTTGTGCCGGCTGAAATTCATAGGCAGTTGGTTTACTGTGTACAGTAATAATGTAATGAATGAAAGAAACGTGCAAAAATGGTGTGAAAGATTAGAAATAACAGAATTAATGTGTATGATGAAAAGAATGTTTAGGGAGGCTTTTAATATTCACTTGAAGGACTTGTTGAAATACTGTGTCGAGATGATGAAATCAGTAAAGATTGTTGCTCAAAGATTTCCGATCTGGCCCTTTTTTTCCTGTTTCAAGAACTGTTATTAGTAGCATTCTTCATGTCTATTAAGACTTGCAAACAATCCAAAAAACATACAAAAAATCCAAATGGCATATGGTTTGAAATTTTTGATGTGCTACATAGGTGAAGATGGTGGTGCGTTCCTTAATTCAATTGTTATCAGTGATGAAAAATGGGGTTTGTATTGCACACCAGAGAAAAAATGGCAGTCAAGTTAATGGCATCATCCTCAGCTGCCAACTAGACCGTTGGACACAAACTGATGGCCAGGAGTGTTTTGGGATCAGTTTGGCGCATATTGCTGATTGATTTCATGCTACGTGGAATGATAATAAATGCAGAAGCCTAGTGCATAACTCAGTTATGGCACACTGTTGATAACCACTGACCAGCTGCATCATCCTGCATGATAATGCACGTCCACATGTTGTGGGTCTTAAATGTGATTTATTGAGAACATTTGGATGGGAAATTTATGATCACACAACATATAGTTTGGACTTGGCTCCTTCTGATTACCATTTGTTTAAAAATGAAATTGAAAGAATCTGAGCGGTAAGCGATTCGCAGGTGATGATAGAAAATACAACATAGGTGATGAACAGAAAAATACAATGAAGGTATATTGAAGCTGGTGTATCGCTACAATAAACGTCTTAATTCATGTGGCAATTATATAGAGACGTAGTATAAGGAATGTAGTTTAAAAGAATAAAAAATATTTATTAACTTTTCTGAATAAATTTTTTGAGAATGAAACTGTTTTTACTTTAGAGATAACCTCTTGTAAATTATGTTATGGGATGAGGCCTGTACATAACAGACATCTTTTATTGTAGATAAGCGATTTGTTAAAAGCTGTAATAAAACATATT
Organism: Zanna intricata; assembly: GCA_010016005.3. Taxonomy (NCBI): domain Eukaryota; kingdom Metazoa; phylum Arthropoda; class Insecta; order Hemiptera; family Fulgoridae; genus Zanna; species Zanna intricata. Next base: position 3,992 of record JAAAKQ030176515.1, read on the forward strand.
TGAAACATGAAATTATAATAAAAGTGTTTTGAAACATTAACAAAGCTGAGAAGCTGTAAAAGAAAGGTCCAAAAAGAAATAATAAAAAAGAGACAAAGGGGATCTATGTTCCTTCCCCTGAAAGGATTATTGTCCTGCAAAGGATTTTGCATTTTCCATTTTATTAAAAGAAATTACCAAAAACAGATTTCTAAAGCTTTCATGTCGCATTTCTCTATTAACATCTTAGCTTTTAATTGTGATAATGTTACTCAGTATTACTAACACTTTTTGAATATTTTATTTTTACTGAGTAGTGTGTATGTGTGTTTTTAATCTACTTTATCGCTCTAAAAGTAAATATATTCACAAAGACCTTCCCTATTAAGAAAAGATGGGTTCTTTACTTGTTAAAAATTTTTATAATCTATGTTAATTTGTAAGCTATATGTGTATTCAGAAGTCAACAACTTGCCTGAAGGCTAGTTTTTAAGAAATGAAATTCTATAGTTGGTTGAATGAGAAAGATTTCTGTTAAAGACTGAAACTATATCCTCTCCCCCCCCCCCCGCCAAATAGTGAATTTGATCAAATTTGGTACTTCTTTCGTGAATGTATTGTTTTATAAACCTGTGAGTGGTTATTTATCATTCTGTGTTGAATTATTGTCTCAGATTTTTTTTTTCTGTCTATATAACTATATGTTTGTGATTATATACAGGTTGTTGAAGAGAAGTTAGTTGCAGAAGATAGCGATGATATTTATACATTAAGTAAAGTAGCGGATATAATTCATGCATTATTTACAGCATATAAGACAGATTTTTTCCCGTATTTGGATCAGATTGTTGGACATTTCGTTAAAATGCTGGTAATTATAATTTCTAAGTATCTATTATAAAAATGTTAATCTAAGGTATTATGTTTTGCTAGTAGTAAATCTTATATGAAATAGGAGAGTCATTCATGTATAAAACAGTAAATTGCGATGCAGACTGAAAAAGAGAAGTGGTTATGGTGAGGCGTTGCAGGTAATTTATTGGATGTGTTTGGAGGGGAGTAACTGGCCAGCCAATAGATGATGTTCCCGCATAAGTAGGAGGAGGAACCATTATCAGTTCTGCGACAAGTTATAATCTGATTTCTTACCAATGAAGTTGTTTAATCCTCAGAAATTTTTACTGCTCGAGGCACAGTTTGGAGATATTATCCTGTCAAAAACTTTTAAGTGTATGATTGGACCGAAGGATTTTGAAGTGACTGTGATACAGTGGAGAATGAAAGTCACAATTGTTGTTCGCAGACCTGCAACCGTAATAAAATTCAGGTCTTTCAAAACCTTGGGGAAATGTTCTGGCAACTGTGTTTTTGGACTAAAAAGGTATGCTACTGACTGATTATCTTCACAAAGGGCAGTAAATGCAGCATACTGTTGTCAGTTCTTGGGTGATGTCAAGATTGCTTATAACAACAAACAATGCTGACAAAGCACAGCTGCTGTGTACAGCATCTCAGGCTCACAATAAACTTGCTAAACACCAACTTTACAGTCCAGACTTGTCACCGTGCGATTTCCGTAGGTTTTTGTAGTTAATTAATATTTTATTACTTTTGTATTAAATAATTTATAAAAAAATAACTTATTCTTATAAATTTTGTCTAAAATAATATGATTACTATACAACATAAATTTAGTGTTGTGTTTACAATGTATTTAATACTTTTGTCTACTTAGATTAAAAGAAGAAAAACAGTCTATTTTTTTTTTTTTTTTAGTAAAACACAGTTTGTCACCTCCTGTGTGTCATTCCATGTAGCGAAATCTTTGAAATTTGACTTTTCATTGTAATAAATGAAATTTAGGTTAATTTAAGTTGGCTGATTATGTCCAAAAGATTAACATAAACAAAAATTTCACTTACAAAATAAAATATTTTAAAATAATTAAGTTCCTTGATTAACAAAAACAAAAATGGTCAACACTGCAAACTCATCCACGGGGTAAATTGTAAAGATCCATCCTGTGCATTATTATATTATTTTTAAGTAAAAAATAAAATTAAGCTATCGATTAGTAATAAAATTACTTTCATTTGCATGCCAAGACCAATTTTAGTCAAGGCTTCTTCAATAACGAGCCCAAACAGTTTAAGGCACTTCTTTATTTCAGTTTTTCTACAATTTCTTATCATTGGATACAAAGAGAAGTTTATAGATAAACAATTTAAATATATCCTAAACTAGTATACTTAGTCTTTTTACCCCTGTTAAATTTATTATTGTTTTTTTTTTTACTTATCTCCCTCCCCCCCCTCTCCTTTGTAATAGTTACAAACAAAAACCCAGCTGATTGTGTTAATTATTATTTGTAGACTCCTGATAGACCATGGTCTGATCATCAGTGGGCGTTGTGCGTATTTGATGATGTCATTGAATTTGGAGGGCCTGCTTGTGCAAAATATCAAAATCTATTTTTACAACCGATGTTATCATATATTACAGATAAAGCACCTGAAGTTAGACAAGCTGCTGTGTATGGTTGTGGTGTTTTAGGTTTACACGGTGGTGAAGCGTTTGCAGGTAATTTATTTTATATTCTCTTATAATAATGAAATAATTATTTTATAATTAACCTTTCCCGAGCTATTTATGGTTATATATATTTATATATAAATTTATATATTTATTTGTTTTATATATATATATATATATAATTTATGGTTATGGTTATCCACAAACTTGACTGCTTTACAAGCTATTTACGGTTTTAACTGCAGCCCATATTTTTGCTTAGCAAGCTGTTTACGGAAATAACCGCATTTCCTCATTTGAATCGTAGCATGAAATGTAATACCAGAAATCATCAATAGAGGTCGGGATCAGTAAGTTTTTTTGGTTTATTATGCATAGTACAGTGTGTAGTGTTTATAAGTTGAGCCCATGTGTATTCGTTGTGAGATTATTTTACGTTTTTCGTGTTTAGTAAAACAATATTATTTTTTAACGTATAACAGTGAATTTGTTTTGATTCTATGAAATAATTTATTTTAAAATTGTTTTAAAAGACAGCAGGTGTGTTTGTACAAAAAAAAAACTTAGGAAAAAAACGATATATTTTTGAAAGACCTGTACAGATATGACATTCCTGCACCCTGTTATTTGCTTCGAGATCTATCACACTTTGAAGAATTATTGAATATAGTTTATTTTTTTGAACAAATAAATAGTAATATATTAGCAATAAGTAACGAATTGCATGTATGTGTTTTATACTATATCATGTTGATAAAATTGAACCAATTGCAGTTACTCTTTTTTTTTTTTTTTTTTATATCTGAAAATGTATGTTAGGTTAGGAGTCAGTAGCTACATAAAATCGACATTTTGTACAAATTTGAAAGAAAATTATGATCTTATATACACTAAACCCATTTTTATGATTGTTTAACTTGAATTTCACAAAAAAATGTCAGTTTTCAAACATTTACCTCAAAAAAAAATACAGTCTGCTTGAAACATGTCACTGAATTTTGTAGCTTGGGAAGGGTTAATATACGAGTTAAACTTTGCTAGTTTAAAACCTGATAGAAAACTAAAAGAATGAAAATTATGAAATTTTTGAGTTCTGGATTTTGATATGCTTAAGTACTCAAAAGTATCATTCAGTCTGTTAAGTATCCATTTATCCAGTGAACGAGAAGAAATATATGCAGATGTCATTCTTTGATCTTTGTGAACACTTGTCAATATTTTTGGCACCCACTATGAACACTACAATAGCATAGAATGTCAGTCAGTTAGTCATGATCTCAAAAGGGTTGCTTTTGATACTTGTGGAAATTTTAGAGAAACATTGCTTATCGTGAAGTGACAATTTTCTCTCACTTTTTTATTCACACATTTAACGAGGTACATCAGTCTGAACACTAGGCCTCTTTGTTCATCGTGAAGCGATGAGAGAAAATTGTTTCATTTTTGTAGTCACATATTCAACGAGATTTGTCAGAGTGGAACCCTAGCCTGGGTGGGTAGAGTTCAGCTTGTCCAGTTATGTGGCTGGACATAGGTGATTTTGGCGACAAGCCATGGTTATTTTCTTAATACTGAGTTTGCATTGTGGCATAGCTCTGGCGGGGCAGTGACTACCTTTTAGGTTTGTGCTGCTTTGCTGGAGTGTCAGTAGGAATATTAGACTTGGCATCGCCAGGGTCGGTTCGTTTGTGCGGGCGACTTTGGTGGTGTTGTCTTATGTGGGCTATCATGTGGCGAGAAGAGAATGTCATGTGAATGTGGTTCTTTGGGAGGTATTAGCCTCCATTCTGATCCTTTGTGAATGCATGTGTAATGTTGTAGGTCAAGATTTCAATGCTATGAGCAGCGTTTTGAGTGGGAATTTGATCTCCAATTGATCGGATTGTTGTATATATGGCATTCAAACTCACATGTGTAGTTAGAATGACTTAGAGTAAGCACAAGGTTTCGCGCTTCCACACTGTGGTTATATAGTTTTAGGGCTATGTGTAGGTCGACCTAAGCCTATGGTGTGGGTGTTCACTGCTGAGGTATCTTACTCTGATGCTAAATGTCGACCGCGGCATTTGCATCGAAGCATCCCGACCAAGGCCTGGCTGATGACTGAGATATGTAATAAGTACAAAGGTCAATAAGACGACTTCCAATAAAGCCCCTCAGGGCTAGGAATGGGAGGGGTGGTGTAGTGACCAGAATCGTCACTTGGTGCGTATTTTTCCCTACAGGGGTTGGGATGAGTCCGAATGCTAGGCCTACTGCTTCTCTGTTCTTCATGAATATTTTAACCTCCTTCCTTAAACTCATGACACCATTGCTTCATTTTTTCTTCGCTTTTGGTAAGCATCTGTACGTTTCACACAATTTAATGTGAATTTCAGCAACATTATGTCCTCTTGTATTTAGAAATTAAATCGCTGATAGAACTAACTGGTAGAATTCATTATTACTGTACTCATTTTAACACAGTGTCTTGCACAGCCCCAAACAAAAAACCGATTGTAATGAGGCAGTTATGCCCATCAGACAGATTAAAGTTGTGTGAAACAATCTGTTGCTAGTCGCTATTTACAACTTGGCAACCCTTACTTTTGAACCAGGCCTCATACAACCAGTCTAGTGTTTGTAATAAATGTGCTGCATGTAGAGCAGAATATCACATAATTTTTCAAAATCATATGTTGATGTATAGCACTCTGGTAGAGTCTGTCAATCAATAATAGCTCTATAATATTAAAATTTTCATCAAATTATGTTCTATTATCAACAAAATGAAACTTCATTTATTCATATTAGTAGAGAAATAGCTGAGATGGGCTGATTAAAGTGGATTGTAAAAATTATACAGTTCTATCTATTTTGTGCCAGTCCTAGTATTACTAATTTAAACAATCCACAATTCAATTAGTGTAGAAAGTGAAAATGCTTAACATTAAGTGATTAAAAGATTTTAATGATAGCTGTTTTTGAAATTTCAAACATCTATTTTCTAGACTAAACTACTTTTACCCTAAATTTCATTAAAATATGAATTTTTATTGAAAAATGCAAACTGTCATTTGTTCAGTCAAATTTATTTTATTGGTGACCTAAATTAGTCCTCTAAGTTTGGCGAATATCTACTGGTATACCTCTGTGTAACTTTTTGTAAGCTTTTAATTTTTTTTTTTTTATAATGTTAACTTAAACAAAAATTTTGTAAGTATAAAGAATATAAAAAAAATTAATTAGTTGCTCAGGAACTGTGAAATAATGTAATGGACTATGCTACGCCAGACAAGCCTATATATATCCTAATGTTGTTATGATGATGCGAGACCCTCATTGTACTGCTACTAGACATTTTTACATTAATAATAAATAAATACTTATTCTAATTCAGTATTGGCCAGTGTAAAACTAATACTAATTACAAAATTGAACATTATTTCACATATTATACATTTATAATCCAATTTTTTTACAAGTAGATTTTTTTTTTAGCGACTACAAATTTCAGCTATAGTCCTGACTTCACTTTCATGGAAGTTGTCGTCCATTTTCCTTTAATATTACAAAAAATCCTACCTAAGATTCTCTTTTCTCATAGTTTACAAATTTGTTCAAAATACGCGACATTGTATTTGTCACTGTATTACAACAGGTGTCATTGCAATGTAATCATTGCCAATTCTCAAAATGGAATGCTTTTTTCTTTATCTCGCTGTCTGGCCCCCACCACCATTTCTGTCTACAACTCAGTGTACGTGAGTTTGTGTACACACACTAACGTAGTGTTATTCACGTGAAAAATTTGGTTCCCATGGTGAGCACGATGTCATACAGCTATGGAATTTTATTTTTAGACAGGAATGCATGATAAGAATTGAATCACTCTTCAATCGTTTCTATCAATCTAATTTTGCTGACACTATACATTTGTTAACTACACAATTTTAAAAGTATATCCTACCTAATGCAAAATTTTGAATACAAAAATTATTAAACGCATACAAACTAATTTGAACTCTTCAACTAAGCGATAGTTATTTTTTCATGCAGTTCAGTGTATATAATCTACAAGAATTTTGTTGTACTGTGCTGTAATGTTGTTTTTCTTTTTTTAAATTACCAACCTACGTAGAAGATCTTGTGGTTGGTTGATTTAAATTAAATATGAAGAGTTTTTTTTTATACATTTGCTCTCTAATATTATATTTAATCAGTTTTTTTTTTTTTTTTGTAGTATGTATTGTAATGGTATAATTATAATGGTTTCTGTAGTATGTATTATAAGCGCACTACCTTACTTTTCAAATTTTGTGTTAAAAGATTCTGGTGTGTAAAAGTTTTCTCCTCCTACTGTTTTCAATGGTCCTTCCAGCCAAATTTTTAATTAGTTTCTTTTTGTTATTCATGGTGTAGTGCACTTAACTCAATACTGATGTTGCTTTTTTTTTTTTAACCTCCGGAACCACAATTAAGTATATCTTCAGAGGGATGAGATGAATGAATTGTAGTGTGTATGAAAAATGCCATGCCTGACCGGGATTCGAACCCCGGGACCTCCGGATGAACTGATGTAGATCTGCGTAATGTGTTATGAACTGACTGAGAACATAATACATAGATTTTATAAGGTCTATAATATTTGTAGAACAGTTAAGAGAATTAGGAAAAGAACAGTTAACAAATAATTCAGGCTATCCAATGTGGTGAATTTTTCATTGTAAAATATGTTTTCAGTCCTTTAAAAAATTTGAATTTGCAGCCCTGATCGATGTCAAAGAAGTTAAGGATCTTTTTTTAATTTATGTATTTTATTGCAGCTACATGTGCAGAAGCAATACCAAGGCTAGTTGAAGTAATTAATGATCCTGAAGCGAGATCTGCTGAATTTATTAACCCGACTGAAAATGCCATATCGGCTGTAACAAAGATTTTAAAACATAATAATTCAGTAATAAATGTTGATGAGATACTTCCTCATTGGTGAGTATTAGCATTTTTTGTTTATCAGTAGCTGTAGTATTTTGGCTTTTGTGATAAAACTTTGAATTTTTACTTTGTAAGCTTTTGCGTAAATGTTGTCTTGCAATTAATGATTTACAGACATATTTTACATTATTAAAATTTTTATTGTTTCATGAAATGCTCTTTGAAAAATTAGGTTGAAAAAATTACTAATACAGGATATCTATTTTATCCCCAAGCACAGTGTGTGCCTTTATGTTAACACTTAAACTTATAATTATTTGTCAGTTAATTGTTTGTATAGCCTTTATTCAATTATTTGTTGTATTCATAGGAATTTTAAAATTGAATAAAACATAAATATACAAAGACTATGTGTAAATAGTAATTGCTGTTGCTTTAATGGATTTTCCTCAGGTTAACATGGTTACCGGTTTTGGAAGATACCGATGAAGCGCCTCACATATACGGATACCTTTGTGATTTAATTGAAGCGAATCATCCAGTTGTACTTGGTGTTAATAATTCTAATATACCAAAATTAATAGCTATTATGAGTGAAGCTTTTGCTAGAGAAGCGATTGCATTAGATAATGATGTCGCTAAAAGAATGTTAGGAATTATTCGACAAATACAGGTAAACATTTATTTTTTCTTTTATCATTAATTTTATCTTAAGATGTTTGTGTGATTGAGAAAGTCAGAGATGAGGATGGTTGAGCCAACTATGAATTAAGGGTTGAAGAAATGCACAGCAAACTGATCAAAAACTTTTAGTGAATGTAAAGGTGACATTGGAGTCATTAAAGTGTAAATTTTAATTGATGTTTCAGTGGGTTAAAAAAGAACCCACCGGGTTGGTCTAGTGGTTAACGCGACATCGCAAATCAGCTGATTTCGAAGTTGAGAGTTCTAAGGTT
>JAAAKQ030176548.1:0-12371 GCA_010016005.3 Zanna intricata
GTAGTCTTGTACAATCTCAGGTCGACCACTCCTGAGAAGTGTGGTTAATTGAAACCCAACCACCAAAGAACACGATCGTATCCACGATCTAGTATTCAAATCCGTATAAAAATTTTTATTCGGGAAATCGAATAATAACGGTACCCGTTAAAGTACATAGAGCTTTCTTATGAAATCTATCTAAGAGGTATATTTTTTATTATCATGGTAACACAATTAAATACAGTTTATCTTTAAGCTGTATATTCTTTTTCGTTATTAAGAGGCATACTATTTTATCCAAACGCCTAACGAAAGAAAAGAAAATCCAGAAGCTTTTCAAAGGACAATCTAAAAATCAATTTGTCTAGTTTTTTTGTTGAACTTAACTCATATTTAAAAGATTATAATCAGATTTTTTAAAATATTTTATTGTTAATATTAAAAAAAAAAAAGAATCCTAACGATCAAGAATAAATACAATGGAAACTTAAAAAATAGGAAAAGTTACAATTTTTTTTAAAAGCAGATGTTCTTATAAATAATACCTTTTTCTTTAACATATTTTTACCATCATTCTTGTATACATCGTCACCGTAATGACTGTCTTTTCATGCTATAGCACTTACAGTAGCGAACAAATTAATCCGAACAAAGAAAATCTTTTTCCGTTGTACGGAATTTTCAGTCTGTGGCAAACTACTTCCTGTTTGGTGTTTCAAGTTATGTTGTTAGTTCATATACAAACAGAATTAGTGATTTTTGCGCTTTTATAATTCAATGTCAATTAGTTTTTGGCGACCTTGTCAGTTTCTCTTATAAGTTTTTATAGTTTCTAGCTAATACAATGGATATAACCCCACGAAAGCGATCAAAAATCGTTGTTGTGTCCCAATACACACAAATGACTCAAAAGGTACTCTTTCATTTTATTTGTAATTCATTCATGTAAGCCAAAGTTAAAAAATAATAAATAGTTTCCAAAACTCTATAAACTCTTTTTGTACATTCTATATTTTGACTGTGAAACCAAAATATTTTTCAGCCCAAGATATTACGTAATCATTTAAAAAAACCATTATCAGCAGATACAAAAAGGTATTAAAAAAATATTAACACTATTTTTACGTCGTACAAGGAAGTATTGAAAACACGAAAAATTTCGATTTTTGGATTTCAATGGAAATATTCGTTTTGACCATCCCTGAATCCACTTTAACTAGTTTCAGCATGACGTCTGTAAGTACGTACGTATCTTGCATAACTAAGAACGATTAGCATAGAAAGTTGAAATTTTGAGTTCTTCTTTTGATTGCAATCTATCGAACCAAAAGTGTCCAAAAAAGCCCAAAATCCGAAAAATTTGGATTCTGAACTTTTTCTTAACTACAGTAATAAGCCCTCATCGACTGCTTTTCAACTATATACCATAAGTGGCACTTACTTTCAATGGTTCCAGAGTAATAGCCAAATAAAATATCTGAATCTTAAAAGAATACTTAATACTTAAAATACTAAATACTTAAAAGAATAATGGAATGTAAAAAAATGTTTATGGCAAATAATAACAATGAAACTAAAAAAAAAATCAGAAGTTATTAATGAAATAAAATTTTATGTAATTCTCATTTTAACAAATGTGTATTTGTAATTTAATAGGCGTACAAGGAAATCATGCTTTGTCCACATCAGAGTTTTCATTTTAACAATAGTAGATATTTCACAACCGGAAGGGATACATTTATCCCCTCTTTATAACAACTTAGATTCAAGTGCAATATAAGCGGAACAAGTCAAGAATAGCTTCCGGTCTTTAGTATAATTCCTGCATTTTCGTGGGCTTAACATGCCGATATGCAACTATACTCGTACACTGGATTCAGTGGAGGAAAGCAATACGAAGCCATTTCCACCTTTACTTCTACAGTAATTTTGGAATGGGATTGGATTATTTTTGAAAATAAGTATGTCAATTCTAGAATTGACTTGGACTCATGAAAAGTCGCCTTCGACCGTTACAGTTATAAGTTTGTTATTCATTTCTAGCTAATACAATGGATATAATCCCACGAGAGCGATAAAAAAGTTGTTGTGTCCCAAAACACACAAATGACTCAAAGGCAGTGTTATCATCTAAGAATTATTTTATCATTATCTAAGAATTTTTTCCGATTGTTTTCCCATACGATGTGAAAACCAAACGTATTCATAAACAACGCTTCAACAAAGAATTAAATAAGATTATATATAGTGGAAATATTCAAATTACATAAATATAGTAATTAATCAGAGTAAAGTTTTCTTGTATATAACAATCTAATACAGATTGCATCTAATTTTTGCCTAACTCATCATGTCTATTTGTGTATTGTCCTACAAAAACATAATTATTCCTGAAAACATGATGGATCTAGGTTTCTGAACTGATCAGTAATAAATCCTCACTTTGATATAGGAAAACAAAATAAATAAAATTTAATACATCAACATGAAAGAAGAAATATAACAACGCTAAAACTTTATTCATGTAAACAACAGAAAATAGAATATTTAAAATCCAGAAACATAAAAATATTTTCTGTTAGGAAACTTAAATAAGAAAAAAAAAACCATTTTTCTGCGAAAGACTGAAAAATATGAAATATAAGGAAAAATAAAATCAAATAACTAATAAAAAGACAAAAGATGACAGTAATAAAACTGAAGCATCTACGAAAATTAATTTATATCACCTATGTCTTTTCTACGTAATATGAAAACAATATAAAAAATTGAAAAAGAACTACACATACATTGAGGATATTTTAATGGTGTTATTTGGTTGCAAGAATATTAATTTCAGCTCGTGTGTTTTCAAAGCAAAAAACAGAACATGCGCACATATACGGTACTCGTTACTATGGCAACCATCTGCAGCACTTTCATGGGCGATTCAAGTATTGCTTCGCATCACAATAAAAAATATAGAATTCTACCTTAAAATCCTATCTTTATACCATACTCATACATACATGCGTATCAAACACTAGTTTATTATTAAAAACACAAATAAATCACCTCAAAAAAATTCAATTTAATAGCGCTGTTTTCTTTTCATGTAATTAAAAAAGAATATATGTTTAAAAAATTCACTTTATTTTTGCCTCAATTGTGACAGCTTGAAAGCCTTTTCGATAACTTGAAATTATTTAGATTTTCTGTGACTAGATGTTAAATGCGACTTCCTACGAGGGTATGTCATTTCAATCACTTTTAATTTTGTGGAAAATAATGTAAAAAATCTGATGTGGGCAACAGATGATTTTTTTTAACCCTAATAAACTACATACACACATTTAAAAAAAATGAAAAGTACATAATATTAATGAAATATTATTCAATTACTAACTTCTGATACATATTTTTTATCGTAATTTTTTTTTTTTTACAATTACAGGTTAATAATTATTAATAAATAAATTTATTTTATTTTAGATAAAAAAAATAAATAAATAAAAGGAGAATGAAGTCTGATTCTAACAGATGTGTACCTTTGTAAGATCCTAATATTTCATTAATTAAAATTTTATCTGGCTATAACTCTGGAACCAATGAAAATAAGTACCACTTATGACATACAGCTGAAAATCTCTCAATGAGGGCTTATTACTGCAGTTAAGAAAAAAATCCAAAATTCTTTTTATTTTGGGCATTTTTGAACACTTTTGGTTCAGTAACTGCAAGTAAAGGAGAGATGCACAACTAAAAGTTACAACAGTCCTAAATCCAAAATTTCAACTTTCTACGGCTAATCGTTTTTGAGTTTTGCAAGATGCTTACGTACGTACGGATGTCACACCAAAACCCGTTAAAATGGATTCAGAGATGGTCAATATGGATATTTCTGTTAAAATCTGAAAATCAATTTTTTCGCGATTACAATACTTCGATCGTTCTTTGTAATCACCAGAAATACTGCCGACGATTACAAAGAACGATCGAAACAAAGAATAATTACCCAAAACAAGATGATTCCTTCGCTGGAAATTCCAAAAATATGAATTAATTATAAAGATAAATTTTATTTTTTCGACTGATGTTGTTAATAAAAATTATCAAACAAAAAAAATTTACAATTCAATTAAATCAACAGATAGTAAAGAAGTATCTTTAGATGGACGTATTAAAAAAATCGTCTAAAGCAGAGTGGCACAAGGAAAAGAGGACTCTGCTTGTATCTAAAAAGCTAAAGCGAAAAAATAATTATTCATAAATAAAAATTGTAATTCTAACTGGTCCTCAAATTTTCTATCTACCTCATTAGTTAAAAACGTGAGATTTGGTATAGTTATTTTTAGAAGTATCAAGGAAAAGTTAACAAAAATTTTTATGAATGCCTCTAATAGGTTGCAATAATAAGGGTTTACGTGGAGTACAAAAACTAGAAGAGATAGAAACCTGAAATTACAAGTCTTAGATTCACTTACATCCCAAACAACCAATTAGAAGGGTTTTTTTCTCACTTCATTTATCTTTAGAGGTTAGTGAAAAGGAAAGTAAACCAATATCTTCAAAACCAGGAATAAAATGGAACTCCAGATTAAATGAAAATTAGATTTTATGAAAACAAACTTCGGAATTTACCTTAAGATCATCTTGAGAGAGTAAACGTAAACATCTATTTTAAAATCACAAGATAATTATTATTAATAAATTAGTATATTTAAATTTAAAAGTTAAAAAAAAAAGAGATTAAGTCTGATTCGGACCGATTTGTACTCTTGTAAGATCCAAATATTTCATTAATTAAAATTTTATTTGGCTATAACTCTGGAACCAATGAAAATAAGTACCACTTATGACATACCGTTGAAAAGCTCTCAATGAGGGCTTATTACTGCAGTTAAGAAAAAAGTCCAAAATTCAATGGATTCTGGGCTTTTTTTTATTCTTTTAGTTCAGTCGATGTAATCAAAAGAGGAGGTGCACTGCTAGATGTTACAACAGTCCTAATCCAAAATTTCAAAATCCTTCAGCTAATGATTTTTGAGTTATGCGAGATACATACGTACGTACAATCATCAAGCCGAAACCAGTCAAAATGGATTCAGGGATGGTCAAAATGGATATATCCATTAAAATTTGAAATTTTTCGCGATCACATTACTTCCTTTACTTCATACAATAAAGTAAAAAGGTAATGATATTGAAAAGAGGAAGCTTAAAACTTTAATATTTTCTCATGTAAAGAACAAAATTTTAGCTATCGGAAAATTACAGAAAACTATTTTTTTTCTTGCCTTGTCAGAATCCATTTCAAGATTTAAGAAATATTATAAATAATGTATTTTTTATTTACTCTAGTAAATATATACAACTGTCCACTTAAAGCTGTTAACTCCCTACTTTCTTTCATTTTTATTGTATTATGAGGAGATATAAATTTTTTGGAACTGAAAATTTCCAAACCTGAACAGGATTCGAACCAAAATCTTCTCATATAAAAGGCAGAGACGCAACTAACCTGCCACGGAAGTCGTGATACAAGTTAAATTTCGTTTAACAGTTTTGAAAGTTTGTTTACTTGTATGTGTATGCATTTTTGGATCAGTAAACAGATTATACGTATATATATATAGTTTAAACAGTTTGTGATATATATATATATATACGAGTATATATCAGAAACCTTTAAAAAAAATAACATTTGATGAAGTGCTAACTGTATTAAAGGACTCGTTATTTTACGATCGACAATGTAGTAGAGAATTTTGAAGGAAACTAAATATATTCAAAAAACATTTTACTCGTATTTATGTAGTTGCGAAATTTATAGGAAAAACATTAAACTGAAAATATCCTATGCAATTTAACAAAAAGTTAGAAAATGTTTAAATGTTCAAATCAAACAATTAATATTAATAGTAACAGCTTAATTTTTTAATTTTTTTTGTTGACATTTTAAAGTAAAAATACAGATAAATGATATACACACCACAGGGGGAGGGGGAACAGCCTCTTGAAATCTGAACCAGGAAAAAGGGTGGTTTTTAAAAATTAAAAAAGTATGCTTTATTATAAAAGTATTTTTGACTGAGCAAGTAAATTATTAATAACTGCGGTAAGTCCGCAGTAACAATATAATAGTAGTTTTAACATTATTGGCGGATTCAATTTTAAGCTTTACACAATGACAGAATCAGCAACATCTTTGCCAGCTTTTATTATTTATGATATAATTAAAACGTTTTATTACGCGTAAATGGGTTGGAATTCTTGTAGAGTACAGATTTGTCGCGGCCACGAGCTGCGATTTGCTTCCGTTAACGTGATCTTTTATATTATCCTAGTTGTTCAGTATTTCTTTTGTTGTTTTGTTTTGTTATTCTGTTCGTCGTTTGCATTTTTTCTTGCTGTTTCGTTATATTTCTGATCTTTTAGAATAGCCTATATTGGCCATATGGCCTATAACTTTTATCGTTATTTTTATGTACTGAAGCAACGCTTTGTTTTCAAAAATATACTATGAGGTGATTAAAAATTTTTTCTTGAGAGTATTTAATTTTTTGTAATTTACAGCTGGTTAGGTTTCGGTTATTTACGGATTATTGGACTGGTATTTGACTTTAAAACAGTTGTGTTTTGTTTACTTTGGACTTAAAATTTTTTATGGGAGATATATATGATGCTGAAGCGATGTATGAAGGACAACTCACGAAGGGATCCATGAGGGAGCGCATGGGCCTGGACGCTAAGAGTAATAAATTATTACAGAAGTTTAGCCTTAATGCCTTACGTGAAGAAAGAAAATTTAAAGAGGAAAAATTGCGAAGCAGTTCCTTCTTAGTAATAAATATAAAGAGAAAGAATAGAGTGATGAAGATAGTGAATCGGCAAAAGAGGTGCGTCCCGAAAATTTGGCACCGATTGTTCCCTTGCATTTGGAGACAACTGAGTATGCCTCGTCTGACGGTGAGCTGTAGACGGTTGAACCTCATGAATAATTGCAACGAGAGAAGCTGTGAGGAAAGAATGGGTAAAGCCTACTTCCAAGAGTACCACCAAGCGAAGGAGATTGTCTTCTCTGAAGAACAGCGAACGGAAAAAGTAAAAGCCAGGCAGTTCTGCCTCTTTTTCTTCACAGGATATGAGAGAGAGGAACACCTGCTTAGTGCCAAGAGAGCAGTGGATAATGATTTTATTAACCTAATCACGTAACTTGAAGGACTTTTGGAGGTATTTAAGAAGTCGACAGACACGAACACGAAAAGGGAAATCAAGTAGGTAGGTTCTGATGGATATGGCTGGGGCTTGGTTTCAAGGATTGCGTCGTTTAAGGAGGTTCTAGCAAAAAAGGTGCTGAAGACTACCACCCTAGATTCGCGAAGAACACATGTAGTGGCAGGAAATGTCAGCATCTTTCAACAATTAGAGGACGGATGATGAGGAAATCGGAGGCCTCATAATTGGAGTTGGCCGAAGAAAGCTTTTAAATTATTGGTGGATAGACATGCTTTGTAGAAGGAGAAGCGGATATCGCTGTTCTGTTGGATCTAGCTGCCTCCACGGAGTCTTTCTTAATTAACATTTTTTAAGTGGGCACCTCATGTAAAGAGTGTGACAGAAAGTAATAAGCTGAAAGCAGACCAGTTGCTGGCATAAAGCCCCTACACCAAGGTCCTTATGGACGAAGAGGATGAAGGGACAGGAAGGACCATCTATCTAGGAGTGATCGATTCATTCCTCATGAAGAGAAGTTTGGTAGATGACTTGAAGAACTGCCTCGGTAGGGTGATCGAACCGGCACGAAGAGTGGTCTTTGGGAATGCAGCTTTGTCGAGCCGGTGCCATTTTGAGAAAGTTTTATGAGTACGCCAGCAGACGAAGGACGGTCAGGATGGAGGTTCATCTCGATTAAGGGTCGCAACGAGCTAAATCCGTAGAGGGGTGCCCTGCGCCGCCGTCGAAGATGGTTACGGTTGAGGCGCAGAATAAGATGTGTGCTGACCTCTATGGCAAGTCAAAAGCGGGGTAGGCACTGAACTTCCGGAGATATTGTCGCTAAGGAAAGGATAAGGTGGAGAGGTGCTCATACAGGCGAGAAACGTAAACCAAGGGGCAGAGAGGCTCCAGAGAAAGATTCAGGAAGGGGTGAAGGATGTTAAGGTCACTTGTTGTAGTAGTGAGAGATCAAAGAGATGTGCATCACGGATATTAATGCGCTTACTACTACTGAAGAGGAGATCAAGACAGCTCTCGGAGCAGAAATTGGACGAAAGATGGCGGGGGGCGTAAATTTGACCCTATGATCGCGTACGGTAACACCAAAATTGCCACGATGGTTGTTTAGTGAGCCCCTCCTTCTGAATGAAATCTCACACACCCAGTAGTGCGAGCTGCTGGGCGTCTGTGTACTATAGCAAAAGCTAACTAAATAAAGTATATGAAACTCTAGAACAAAAAATGAAAATGTAAATTTCAAATTTTCAAAAAAAAATAGTTTTATCATATTTTTTTCTTTAATTTCGTCATATAAAAAACATTTTGAAAAATCAATTTTTTTTTTTTAACCTCTGTAATCCACAGTTAAATATATCTTCAGAGAATGAGATGAATGAATTGTAGCATGTGTGAAAAATGCCATGCCTGACCGGGATTCGAACTCGGGACCTCCGGATGAAAGGCCGAGACTCTACCACTTGCGCCACGGAGGTCGGCCAAAAATCTACTTGATTCACTTAAATCAAACAAATTCATATTTTCTATTCTTCACAGAAAAAATATGGCTCGATGATTAACTTTTAATTTGATTTTTGCGCTTTCTATTTTTTACCATTCTACACATTAAGAAAGTATGGAAAACTACACGAAAATAAAGGTCTCTTCAAAAATTAATGTTAAAGGAGTTTTCATAGTTTATACTCTTTAAACGACTCTTGCGAAATAAATTTAAAAAAAAGAAAAATAATCTCAGAGATAATGAACCAATTTGTTTCACTTTAACAAGAGGTGCAAAAATATGAAAAAATAATATCACAAGCAGAATTATAATTTATCTGTAGGTGAGAATTCCTTTGTGTAAGAGCAAAAAATAAAAATACCAAATTTACTAAGATGTCAAATTTCTTGTACTTATTGCCTTTTTCACCCGGAATAACAAACAAAAAACGTTTAATTAACTCAGCTACTTTCCACATCCGTTTTTTTTTCTATTACACCTATTAACGATGGTACACAAAACAAAAATCATTTTTTTTTATTCAAATATTTACAAGAATATTCTATTTCTTTAAAATAATTTTTTCTGCATTCCATCTGATCACTAACACATTTTAATAATATCTGCCGATAATGCTTAATATAAATCTGCAGAAAAAACTTCATTTATTATCATCTACAAAGAACTTACCTGTTTATTAAAATAGATATTCCTGAAATATTAAAAACAAAGAAAAATGCGACAGAAAAATAAATACGAGTTAAAAATTAACTTAAAATAATGTTTCACAACAGAAATGGGGGATATACTAAATATGCTATACACATTTGTTCCACCTTACTTATTGATGTGACGCATATAAAGTATCTAACGTATAAGAGACACTAGACAGAATATTGCTTTATTGCTTTCTTGTGACTAATGACCTGCACATCCGTTCTCTTTCGTAAACTGTTTCTGAGTTAAGTGTCAATGGTAATGTTCACTAAGACTATTTACCTTAATTTTAATGGGCTTAACAGATCGATTTGATAAAGTATTATTAGGTCAGAGAAGAGAACAATGGGAAACCACTTCACTCCTCTTTTATACCTGAAAATTTTAATAGGAGATACTTCACATCCATGACAAACATTATGTCGTTTTTTTAATGACTTGTTACCTAAAACTGTTACCGTAGTGATACAAAGATTATATTACGGCAAGAGTATAAGAAATATCAAAGTTACGAAATTTTGCTAAGAAACAAAAAGTGTAATTGTATAAAATAAAATAATGAAGAATTTAAGAAGTAAGGAAGACAGCAAAGGATTAAAATTAGACAGCAGAGCCTTTTTTAGTTGAAAACAGTATTATTTTGAAATAACAGTATTATTTTTACTGGACGCGCCAGTAAAGCGAGAAAAATTAAACCTTATAAATTTGACGTTTGGATAATGGCGCTATACTTGATAACATATACCGTTACATATTCTGTATACTCATTTAATGGATTTAGTAAATATAAAACAGCGGTCAGGTGTACATCGTATTTTCTTTGTTAAATCGTTTTTAAAGCTGGAGAATTGACGACAAATAACGAAAGTTATTTCACAACCGGTTCAATATTCTGCGTCATGGGCGAATAATATCTTTTATTCATGTAGTTAACTTTGGGGTTAAAACGTTTGAGAAAACTGGGTACGCATTAAATTTACATCTTAAAGGAGCACCAAAAAGTTGTTAGAACGCTAGAAAACATTGACGGAGTTAACTCGTAGACCAAAACGTTCGTTGATTAAACATGCGTTAGCACTGAATATCAGTGACCAAACGATCCGTTTAATATAAGGACTTAAGAACATCCCTATAAAATTCAAATTGTTCAGGAAACATAAAATGCTGATCTGGTTGTTCGCATGAATTTCTGTTTAGAAATGTTTCAACGTTCAACGGATTGTGATGAAAACATAATCTAAACATAAACTTTATGTTTATACCACTTTTCTTTTTCTGTTTAGCCTCCGGAACCATAAGGTATTACTTCAGAGGATGAATGAGGGTGATCTGTATGAATGTAAATGAAGTGTAGTCTTGTACAGTTTCAGTTACAGAGTCATGTCGACCATTCCTGATCGAAAGTTCTAAGGTTCAAATCCTAGTAAAGGTTATACTTTTATACGGATTTGAGTACTAGATCGTGGATACAGGTGTTCTTTCGTCTTTCGTGGTTGGGGTCCAATTAACCACACTTCTCAGAAACAGTCGACCTGGGACTGGGACTGTACAAGACTACACTTAACTTACATTCATACACATCATCCTCATTCATCCTCTGAAGTAATTCCTTAGGTACCAGTACGGTACCTAAGTATGGTACGGTACCTCCGATACCAGTACCGGAAGGTTAAAAGCGAATTGACACTGAATACCAATCACTATTAAGATTAATTAAACCATCTCAGGAAAAACAGTAAACATTTCATGAGAGGTATGTTAATGGAATAGGGAATTTAAGTGGTTTCCAACGTCTAATTTACTGAGCAAATGTAATTTCACACCAGAATACCAGTTACACGAAACGCATAATATTTAGCACGATAAATAACATTTTAATTTTTTAATCCCAAACAATCAGATTACTTTCTCTGGGAGTAATAATGTTATCTACACGACCAGATAAAAAAAGTTAGAGGAAGTAATTCTGACCGTTCCACTTGTATCCTTATACACATTTTATGGGATATAAAAGTCTGGCGAAAGATGACGAAAAGAATGAAACATACTGCAACCATTTCTTCTGTAAAAAACAGGTATTATGCATAATGATTCATGAATAAGGGAAATAATACACACATTCTAATATGCAGATGAACTATATGGTATTAATCATAATTCTATCAAGCATGGTCCGTTGGCTTTAATTACGGTAAGTAATAAATCTACTTACCAACAATATTATACATTTCGTCCTCGCGCTTTTGGATTTTAACTATAACCTCTATATTTATATTATACCTCTTATATTTTAACTATAACTATTACCTCATCAGGAACTCAAAACTAAAACTTGTAAAACGTTTTAAAAATAAAACTTGTCTAAAATATTATTTAATATTATAAAGGTGAACGTCAGGTGTTTACAATTATGTCGACTTACGTCCGTCCTGTCACTATAAATGTCTCCACCGTTATGATAAATCTGAAATGGAATAGTATAGTGAACTCCCTCTATATTTATTAATTAGTACAATATAAATGTACAGTTTTCATTGTTTTCCTAAAACATTAAAATCTCAAAATCTCTATTCATTGTTTTCCTTTTTGCTATTGCCTTCTTTACAGTAACAGTAGGACGTAGATTAACTTTTTTATCGACTTTTTGAGGAAAAGAAGAGATTACGGTTTCGAAACAGAATTCCCTTTCACGCACAAAAAATGTTATTTAATATTATAACGGTGGGGTCATCATACGTTTAAAATTATATCGACTTACACCCGCCACACTATACCATCATCAAAAGTTATTTGCTCCTTCATTAATTTATCATTATTAAAATATATATGATACTTTTCTAAATTATTAGTAATTTCTATATTATTTTAAAAATTGAGCATTTCAATAAAATTGTTTGGGTTATACGAGGGACATTTCATAAATATTGCACAGGTTGGTACCACTGCGGGATAGATGACGCTGCAACAATGAACAACA
>JAAAKQ030176559.1:0-12371 GCA_010016005.3 Zanna intricata
GAGTCCGTTCCTTCTTGGCGATGGTCTCCCGGTCTTCGCCTGCCCGTCACCTCCTCTAGTTCATCTGGTTCTAACTGCCAAACGAGCAATGGGTATGACGCAGGCGATCATAAAGCAGCACAATGTCTTCAGCGCACCCAACCAAGGCCGATTCTTCACGCATCTCCAGCCTCAGAAAGCCGTCATAGACGGTGTTTCAAAGGTCGGGGCCGAGAATCGACCCCTGCGCCGCTCCTGACGTGATCGCGGTCCTATGCCAGCCTGCCGCGGTCCCGAATCATATCGCTCCACCGAGCAGAGTTGAAAGCGTTTTTCATGACCAACGTAACGAGAAGGACCACACGGCGCGAAAAATTACTGTGGTCCTCTGCTCGCCGCACTGCCTTAACAACCTCTTGAACTGCATCTACTGTCGACTGACTCTGCCGGAAACCGTAGTGGTTGGGTGGTTGGGTGGCAGGCCACCTGCCTGATTCATCGCCTCAATCAGTCTTTTCTTTAACAGCTTCTCCAATACCTTTTCGGCTGTGTCAAGCATATACAACGAGCGCTAGCAGGACAGCGACTCTGGGTCGTCTTTGGGAATCAGTGCAAGACGCGCAGTCTTCATCTGGCACTAAAAGCCCCAGCCTCCAGATATGCATTATACATGTCTAGAATCAAACTGGACATAGAGCGTCCCACCAGCTTGAGCATCTCGTCCGGTATGCCATCAGGACCAGAAACTTTTCTGGCCTTTAGCAACGGTAAGATTCCTCCGTCCAGTTTTTCCATCGAGAAGAGAGGGAAGTCGCCCAATTCGCTAAAGTCGCGCTCGTCACGGACCGAGTGGGCCGGGAACAACGTCTTAACAACGTGCTTGACTTTAACTTCGTCTAGTGAAGGTGGTGACCGCGAGACCCCCAATCGCCGAGTTACTATATTGTAACTAATTCACCCGGTCTCCATCAGTTCTCTCCAGTAGCATGCCTTCCGCCTGTTGTTAGCTCAACGGAGCCACCTCTTTGCCGTCTTATGCTCAGCTGACCTGGCGTTAGCATCCACGCGATTCCTTGCACGTTGCGTCGCTCATCTTAGTCGAAGACACTCTCGGCGCAACCCCGCAATCTCCGGTTTTCACCACGGGTCGCTTCCGGTGCCTCGGCCTCCCCTTGGAGCACGGAGGACGTCATATGCAAAAGCTATCAGCCGCATGGTCTAGCAACTACTACTTCAGCACCAGGTCTGCCTCGGATGGTTACCAACTCTGAACACATCTTTCCTTTGAATCTCTTCTCGTCGATTTTATTGACGTTGTATCACCAGCCATGGGGGCCCCGGGTGCTCCCGTGGACCATCTGAGACTCTAAGCGAGATAAATTAGTGCTAGCTACTGGTGTAATCCTCAAGAAATCTCCGGTCCTAATCGAGTGTGACCAGCTCTTTGGAGACGAGGGAAATATCAGGAATGGTCTCCAAATATCCTGGACGGCGGAACGTCTCTGTATTGAGTATTACGAGCCCAGTACGTGTCTCCATGTCCAGAATGTATTTCCCTCTGGAATCGGTATGATTCCATACCCCCGGTATGCGCCATACCCCTTCCCCCGCTCTGGAAGTCGCCAAGTACCACCAACCCACCGGCGACAGAAAGGACGAGATTCTCCAGCGCATCAACTTTCCGGCGGAAGTCCGCTATCAAGTCATTTGGGGTGGGGTAACAACTAAAAATCGTCACTTCACCGCAGCTGACTCAAACGAACCCCTCGCCTGCGCCATTCCGTGACTTGGGCTCTGCTGCGATACGGAATCCATATCGCGGCAGTCCCGGAACCACTGGGAATCGTCATGGTCTCCGTATTACTCGCTGATCAGAACCAAGTCGGCCTCCCTGTCCCTTGTTATCTGAAGCAGCAAGTCATCAGCTAGCCGTCTCCTGTTGAGGTTGGCCTGTAGAACGTTGTTGAACATTCTAACGAAGCTTTCTCTTCCCGTGCTCTAGAGCTACCCGGAAGACCTGGCACTACCTTGTTCTGGGTGCTTGGGCCAGCTGCGGGGCGCTCACGCCTTTTTCTAGGCAGAGCATGCAGAACACTCCTTACTCTTGCGCTCCCCTATCCCGCAATTATGTCACAGCCAGCTCCTGTCAGGGCCCTTATATCCAAGAGCAAGATGTCCATACCCATGGCACCTGAAACACTCAGGCACCTGTGCCCTAGGCCTAATCTGACAGTATACCAAGCCAATATTTATCTTGGATTGACTGAGTAGTCTGGCAGCACCCTTCACTCCAATCTCTACTATTGATACTCTTTGCCTCTGGCATTAGCATTGGTAACGCTAACCCGGCCGTATTCTACATCTCCGAGATCTCTTCCCTGTGCTGCTGTCACATACTCCTCCTCCGTGAGTCTAGATCCCGGATCTCTAGAGTCCCCCGCGGTTCCAGATTGCGGACTGCGGCACCTTTTCCGAGTACAGCCTTCAGGACAGCACTAAAAGTCTGTTTGTCTCTGTTGGCGCTCCCGAGTTCAATCAAAACGTCTCCCGCGCTGGTTTTTTCTTATTGCCGCTACCTCTGCCTCAGTCTCCTCCAGTTTCGCTCCCTTCCGAATTTGACTGAGAGTTTCGGCATAAGTTTTTCCCTCGGTCTTTTTTTCTGAGAATCGCTTTTTTACGAATCTTCCTCAGTTTCTTATTTTTGCTTTTGCTGCTGCCTCTGGAAGGTTATTCTCGCTCCTTTGCAACCTCTTTATCTTCAGAGCTCTGGCCCTTCTTTCTTCCATACTTACTTTCCACTAGTTTCCACGGTTGCACTTGTGGATGATTTGGAATTGGAAGGATGACCGGTTGAGTCCCGCTTGTAGATGGTAGGGGTTCCTTCTTACCACCAGAATCCCTTTTCTTCTTTTTCTTCTTCTCTGCCTTGAGCTCTTACAGGCTGGTAGAAATCGCACTTTCCTTTGGCTCTGCAGTGCTCGTGAAAGCATCCGCAGCAACTCTCGGACGTTTGGTTTTTCTTTCCGTCTCGAAGTCTTCTAGTAAGGTATAAAACTCAGCAAGCCCGTTCTTTATCTCCACGCACACGTTTTTTGTCTGCAACGGTGACCATGTTCTTAAAAATTTCCTAGCATCTTTGCAGATGTTCGGCAACACCTCATTCCAATATTTTTCCAGAAGAAAAATTCATGATTTGGCTGTTGACTATCTCGTCGTACCCGAATTATATAATAATATTTTTATTTAATTATTTTAGAAAGTTTAAAAAAATAATAATAACTTAGAGAAATAATAATAATTTATTAATATTACGGAGAAGTTCCAATTTAAATTATAAAAGTTTAATTTAGTTACTTTATTATTTACTTACTTTTTATTAAGTTATTTTTATTTAATTTGTATTTATATTAATAATATATTATATTAATTTTTTAATTAATTAGCTTGTTTTATTATTATTAATAATAGAATAATATGAAGAAACTGAAGGGTCTATTCATGCCAATCAGGTCCTAGCATTGTGACAAATAATTACAAGAAATTTATAGAAAATCAGGACATCAGTGATGAGTGAAGAGTATGCCACCATCTATAATGTAAAACAATTGATCATTTGATAACTAGATGCTCCAACTTGGCTAACACGGATTATCTGCATCACCGCAATCTTATAGTAAACATTGTTCATCAGGCATTGGCATTAAAATTAAGACTTGTAGATGACAAGGAGCATTGTCCTTATTATGAATATAAGCCCACACCTACATTGAAAAATGAACATTATAGACTGTATTATGATCTCCCCATACATACTGGCAAATTTATTGTACAAATAAGCCAAACATGATTCTACACAAAATTAGAGAAAAACCTGCTCTTCTCATTGATGTCGCTCACTAATCTGATCACAATATTAATAAGGTACAGATATAAAATAATCAAGTACAATCTTCTGGCAATAGAATACAAATAAATTTATAGACTGAACTCAAGAGAAGTCATTCTCATCGTGATAACAGCAAAATTTAAAGAAGTACTTAGAAAAGGTTGGCTTGGATCCTAAAATCATAATTTCAAAAGCCCAAAAATCAGTCATTTTGGAGACGTGCAGAATTCAGTTTTCGTACAAACTGTGTTAAATGCTCCACAGCTCTGAATGAGGTATGTCCCAAAGGCCTCTCATTCTGAAATTCAGGATGTGAAACATCTCCGAGACAAGAAATAAAAATAATAAAGATTGTGATATCTTATGTAAATTTAAAAATTATTAATACAACTCGATTAGTCTTATAGTGCCCAAAATGTAATGTAAATTTATATTAAATTTACATTACATTAAATAGTATTTTAAGGAGCTAAATCTTTTTAAAAAGGTCTAAATATTAGACTTATAAAACGGTATATAAATAAATACCTATTCGTAAAAAATATATCCGATTTGAATCGTTTGAAGAAAAACTTGTAAAATACATTGATCGACCTTCCAAGATTAAACAAAATGGAAATTAAAAAAAAAATATCCGAAAGAACGTTAGAAGCTTTGAAAAAATTTCTAAAAATGATTTAGAAAAAAATACTTTATTGATTTAATTGTAATTGTATCTACATTTAAAATTCTTCTTTTTTTTTTTGCTAGAAATTTTTTAAAATAACACCAGGGAGGGATAGAGACAGAAACAACGGTAAAAACTAAAAAGAAACCCTTAAAATAAAGCCATAGAATAATTTATGTACATAAGTTTTTTCGTATCATAATTTCTACTAATATTCAAGATTCACAAAAAAAAAGCTCTAGAACTCTAGCTTAAAATTCTACAACAGACTTTTAAATAACAGCTTGTCAATTATTTTAGGATATTTCAAGTTCTGACGGAGTTAATTTTATTAACGTTCATGAAATAAACACCCTAAAAAAGGATAAAACCTACGGAAAAAATTTTAAGGTAAAGATAAATATAAACCATAAAATTTCCGATATTAAAATGAAGTTCTATTCTTATAATAGGCGGGTAGACACCCGGATTTACATTTATTTATTTTTAGATGAAATAAATGGAAAAACAAGCGTCATCTGTTATTATGAAATATTTACCTTTTATTTTTCTATAGAACGAAGGCTTAAGTGTTAGCTAAATTATTTTTTTTCAAACCTGAAAGAAAAAGAGGTGATTAATTAATTTATTTAAATAAAAAAGTGTGATTAATACTACTATCATTTACTCGTATTACGTCACTGACATTTAAATATTTGCTTTTGACGTTAGTCATATACAAACATAATATTGATATATGCATATAAAAAGAAAATAATACATGCGAATAATAAATAATGTTTTCTTAGACCTGTTTATGAAATATTCCACAAACATATAAACACCTTCTTTTTTTTTCTTACTGTCAGAATTATTAATTAAATATAAAATGAAAATACAGGGGAAACCTTCAAAGAGTATTGGCTCGATTTCCTTCTGAGCTCTTTTTAACATGAAGAGAACTATGAAGTCATACTAACACCTTTTTGATGTAGGTCATACACAAGCGTTTGAAAAAAGCGGTGGAATTTATCATCCCGTACGCCAGTTTTTCCTGTAGTTATAACTTGATTTTTTTTTCCAGATTTTTAGAATGATGTATTTTATTTTATTTTTAAAGAAGATCATTACGCATTTAAGATAAAAAGGAATATTTACGCGCTAAGTAAAAAATGGGATTCATAACCTTTCCCTGAACATTTCTCCAGAATTCCAGAAAATTCCAAAGATCTGGTTTTAGGAAAGCTTTTATAATGAATTTTCACATTCACAAGAATTAAACATAAATCTGAATTCAAATATTTATATCATCTAGAACATAAAATAAGATTTAAATTTAAAATATTAAATTTTTTTCGATCGTTTTCACAGAATTATTCATGGAATACTTTTCCTTATCCTGATTGTATATTTTAAATAATAACATATTAAAAAAAAACTAAAAGGTATAATTTTTTTTATTTAGACTAACAAATAACAAAAAATAAATTTACTAAAAAAGATATATGCGATGTTTGTGGTGGAGTGGTAGTGTATCGGCTTTTCATTCGGAGGTATCGGGTTTGAATCCCGGTCAAGCATAACATTTTTCATATTCTACAAATTTCCATATTCATATTCCCAAGTACAAACTTCTTTCTAAGCTTCTGTGGTGAATTAATTCATCAGTCAAACATAAATCGGAAATTTTTTTTTACAAATTTGTATACAGTGTACAAAAACAGATCGGTTTGAAGTTCAGAGTGTTCTTAAAAACACTTGCTCGATGCCATGCGGCCACTTCTAACGGAGAGACCAGACTGGCTAGATAGGCGTCGTACAGACTTCTTGGGACTAACAGAATATGCAGCTTGCAGGTCGATCAACGTTTCTGGTGTTAGCACTTTCGTTTGAACGCTTTAAGCTGCATCTGCAACTTCTCTGTCTCTTGGAACTTGTACAGCCGCTTAATGGAGGATTTGTTAGGTACATAATTTCCTGTAAAGGCATTCTGGGTCTGGGGATAGGTGGCGATAATCAAAATAAATATAAGCTTTCAAATTTAAATTATAGTTTATAAAATAAGTAAATTATACACAACCATTTTCAACATAGCCTTGCACCTTTTCAACGGACAGGGACTATATTTCGGGCAGGTTCCGTATCTCTTCAGAAAAAAATTCCCGTAGCTGCTGATGGATCACTCATCGGGCAGCTTCAATGACGTTTTCGTTGGAATAAAACTTTTTATGCCTTAGCACTTCTTTTAGGGGTGCAAACATATGGAAGTCAGAGGATGCGAGACTATAGGGGGATGTTGCAGAATAGTCCACTTTAAATCACAGATTGTAGCAATCGTATGAGCTGTCATTTGAGGTCGCGCATTGTCCTATAAAAAACAGACGTCGTAATATCTTGTTTGGATGGCTGCTTTTACTGAACTCTTCAGTAAATTTGAGTAATACTCAACCTCTATAGTGGGCTACTGTATTAGGAAATCGGTATGTAGAAATACCCGCATATTCCAAAAGATCGAAGTCGTAATTTTTCTTGCTGAAAAAAATGGTTTTTTTCTTTTTTCGATTCTGGAGATGAAGAATACGCCATCGTAACAATGTTATTTTGCTTTCTGAGGTAAAACAGAGTACCCAAGCTTCATCAGTAGTGAAAATAGACTATAATTATTCATTGCCCTTTTCTTTATTTTGTGCTAATAATTTGTTAGCCATCAGCAGGCGCGTCTGCTTTTGTTCGTCGATTAGAATTCGTGGAATCTAACATACGCATACTTTCCAATAATTACGTTGATTTATGGTACAGTTATCCACACTGCCGATCCTGATATTCAGTATAGAAAAAATATCTCGCACTGTAAATCGAGGAAGATTTAGAATAAAAAAAAGTATATTAATCTATCAGTCATTTTTTTCTGTTGTCAATGTCTTCGGACGGTGAGAGTGCAGTTCAGTTTCTACAAGTTCTTAACCGTCTTTTTAAAAACAATTACATCATTTATAGATGCTTACGTCTGTAACGTTTCCTCACAAAAACTGTCTTTTGAGTGTTTCACAGATTTGTGACGGTTTCATTTTTTTTTTCTTTTTTGTAAGAAATGTTATAATAATATGCTACTCCAGCCTTACATGAAGTTTTTCATTCATACTTCTAAACAAACAGCACATAACAGCTGGGTACTATATGATTGGAGTAGGTTAGTATTCGTTTTCACCCGTCCATCAGTGCTACCAACTTCGGCTATTTTTTCTTTTATTTGATGCCAAATTCAAATAAGAAGATTCCTTGTAAAATTGGAAATTTTTGATTCAGAAAAATGTTAAAATTTAACAAGATTAATGCTCAATTGAAAAGAGTAGAAAGTACATGAAATCGATCAAAATAATCACGAGAGAAAATAATTTTTTAGTGAATATGAGAAAAAGAAATCTATAATAAAAATCTGAAATATTGGAAGCACGATATATATCGATAATTACCTGGGCAATGATAACGCCAAAGCGTTTTTCACCCCCTTCCAATAAAAAAAAAAAAAGAAAAGAAATTAATTACGAAGATTGTTAAACACTGTTTTTCAGTTATTTTTCATTTTCACGAGAACCTCTTTGGATATTTTTCCTTATTTGAATATGAAAATTAAACATTAGTACAAAGAGTTTTGATCCTAGACACTTCCATTTTTAGGATTCCTTGAAAAACCGATAATATTTTTTATGTTGTTACATCTATTCATACCAAGGTAGATAGATATAT
Organism: Zanna intricata; assembly: GCA_010016005.3. NCBI lineage: Eukaryota > Metazoa > Arthropoda > Insecta > Hemiptera > Fulgoridae > Zanna > Zanna intricata. The sequence continues at coordinate 8,259 of JAAAKQ030176559.1, forward strand.
GTCCTTTAAAGTTTAAATTTTCAAGTAATCTAATATAATATTTATTTAAAGAATTATTATCTGGTAATTTTTTAAATTTTATTATATTTTAGTTCGATGTATAAAGTTGAAAAAGTATTTCAAGTTAGTTATCGTACTGTTAAAAGTTAAACCACAGAATAACTAAAATTTTTAATAAATAATAATTAAAATGGAGTTATCTTAAATTATTTTTATTTCAAATAAAATTAAGCGTGATTAACTAACTCGAAAATAGATATTTTAAAAATAATTATTTTAGACAGGAATATATTTTTAAAACTTGACATTCCATTATGTTACAGGGAAATATTTTTAAAGAAGTGATAGGACATTGAAAACTGAACAATAACAACTGAATGTTATGGCAAACACACAACTGGAAGATTTATTTCGTACTTGTGACAAAAAAGGTACCGGGCTTATTGGTCCAGAAGAATTTAGAGAACTTTGTGCCGGTTTTGATATAGGTGCATCAGATTCCGATGCCATATTTGGCGATTTAGATCACGATGGTGATGGTAAAATTAGTATGGACGATTTCGCATGGGGTTTTAAGAATTTCCTCAGTTTGGGAGCGGAGTCGAGAAGAGGCTCGGCTGTAATAATGGAAATGGACGATTCAATTTATAAAGGAAATCTTTCTCTAATGCGTAGACAATCGGAAGCGCATATCGCTTGGTCTCATCTAGTGGCAGGGGTGGGAGAAGCGACTATCAACAAATTCCTTAATAACAGGTAATATTTTTTATTATAGATTATTTTTTGAATCCAAAAGTAGTCGATTTTTAGAATAGAGCTTTATTTTCGCTTCAAGTAGAGATTAGGTCCGTAGTATAATCATTATACATAATTACGATAAATAAAGCAATAAAAATCGCTCTTAGATAATAATAATACTATCTATAGAAAAAAACAACAATAACATTTACATGAATAAGTCTTAATTTCAGACTTGAAAAATATGCCAAAATATATTTTTATCTGACAATGATTAGTTATTAGAATATCTTTTAACAAATTTAGGAGCATGTTGTCACCTCTGATATGGTTAAACATAAATTATTTTTTGTACGCATTAAAAACTTTACTTTCGAAAAATAATAAAACAAATTATAAACGTTTCCATAAACGTTTTGTGTCACTATCATATAATTTACCTACACTTTCTGGATACAGGAGGGTTATCTTCTCCACAGTTCATCAGGATTAAAAAAAAATCTATCTGCACATCAAATCAAGTTTGCATCCCTTCAATATAATTCCCCCATACATAATGCACGCAATCCAAAGGTCTGGCACCTTTTGGATTTATCTCAGGAGACGATATTTGTTGAATTGTCTAATTTTCTGGGTTATAGCAGCTGATAACTCTTTCAAAACGAATCTTCGGAATGAGTCTTTCATTTTTGGAAAGAGATCGAAGTCGACAGATTCAAATCATTGCTATATGAGGATAATAAAACGTTTCCCAAGCTTAATCGACGAAAATATCATCGAAAGAACTCGCAACATGTGGGTACCCATTATTGTACAAAATTGACACACACTGTCGATTTTTTCTGGACACAGTTTTCAAACTTACGGTCGCAAAACCTTTCCGATGAACTTCCTGTCGTTAGTAGCAATCACACTAACACCAATTGGCACTTTGTCCGTAGCAATAACGCCCTTTTTATCGTAAGCGAAAAACCATTATTTGCTTTACATTTGATTGCATGCGGTGACATTACTTTGTTCTTTGAGATTGTTGAATCTTCCAAATTTTTTCGTGAATTCAGTCCAGGTTATAAATCATGTACCCGTGTTTCATCAAAAACAATTATTTGATTCAAGAACTGTTGGCCTTCCTTTCAAACCAGTTTTCATGCAATTTCGAGACGCGTCGCTTTTAGTTGCTCATTAAGTTTGAATGGTACCTATCAGGCAGCTTCCGTTAAAATGGGTTGTACTGTAACTTTTGTATTACGGTTTCATTCTCTTTCACTGACATGCGACGGTCTTCGTCAATCACCGTTTCAACAACAGCGAAGCTTACGTTGCCTTTAAAAGTAGACGGTCGATCACAGCGTGGTTCCTCTGTTGTACTCTGCCTTCCATAAACGTTTTATGCCAACGCTGTACGGTGCTGCGATCTACAATATCACCATACACTTCGATTGATAAATTATTGATATAATATTGCCTCTTAAAGTTTCGATCTTGATACAAGCGCCCCGAACAACTTATATGATCTGCTTCATACTTCAGGCTACACACTGCCGGATTCCGCGAGTCGTTCCGTGTCTTCGTTTTTGCGCGCATTAGGACAACCCTCGTTATTCATATTTATTAAAATTATAAACAAATCTAAAGGTATTTGTTAAATGAGGTAAGACGTATTCATGCTAAAATTCTATTTTTTTCAATACGGTAGTCGTAATGTAACCTGAAATAATTTTTTAGAATTATTACAGCTAATAACAGTCTAAAACATGGTCTTAAAGAAAAATTAAAAATAGAAATTACATCCTTACCGAAATATAAATTTTTTTTTTTCTTTCTTTTAATAAAACCAATGTCAAAATTTCAGATAAATCGAGACCTAATTAAAAATTAATTTAATTTTTAAAGCAAATACCAGTTAAAGAACAATTTAAGTTTACATCTGTATCGGTCTAAAAAAATGAATTCTTTGAAATCCAACTTCATACATTAACATCTTGATCCACCATTTAACTGTTCTATTAAAGATTTTAAGGGAGGTATGACTTCTTCCTGATTCCATCCGTAAATAATCGATACGAATGTTGACGTACAACCTCAGAAGTCTTTTAAAAAATACTAATTGAACTTTCAATTTGATTCATATACATACATCTCTTAAGCCAAAATATTAGAAAATAAAGTTATTAAATTCATAACTTACATTAAAACAAGCATAATAACGTAATATTTGTCTCCGTTTACTGAAAGTTTATAGTTAAAAACCAGTAAACAAATAAATAGTAGTCAATTATATCATACAGTTTACTTTTAGGTTTGATTTTCGTAATCATATAGGCCCAAAAAAAATCTGATAAAAACGTAGTCAAACTGTGCATACTCATAGATCTCACAGGTCTACACGACTTAATGTTAACGAATAAACGTTAGGTAAAAATGAAGCCCGCTTTCTAATACCTGCAAAATAATATCAAGAACTTTAAAGAGAAAACATGCTGGGACTCAAGTGGTTATTTTTAGTGATACTAAATTTTATATATTGAATTATTTGTTTTTTTTGCGGTATTCCAAATTAACAGAAATGACGTCATTTTTAGTGAGGACGCTTCTCCATATTTTGCCCGCTAGTTAGGGACAACACAACAGATCAACCAATAATTAAATTATCAACAGATAATTTATATATACAGAAAGATTAAAAAAAAGGAAATTTGTCAGTTTCTGGAACTTGTATCCATATGGATCTAGTAAAAAAACAACTTACTTTTTGAATAATGAACAATTTAAAAAAGCTTATTTATTAAATACAGAAAGCGTACTTCCAGAAGATATTTTTCTAAAGCTATTAAACTTCTTCATCAGTAATGCTAATTCTGGTAGCCTGTTGCTGATTCATTTTCATCAGAAAAAAAAATGTACTCTTTTTTTAATACAACCAGAAGGGAATGTACTGTATTTTGACGTGGGCGAATGATTCGTATATAACATGATATCGACTTCCCCACAATTATTTTCGCAATCTTTTCACGGTCGCCAATTATAGTGAGAAAATAATTCGTATAAATAACCAACACGATATCAAGCCTTCTCACAATAGTTTATTTAACACAACAAAACAAACAAACAAACAACACTTACAACGCTTAAAAAAATCTACATGAAACAATTTATACTTTCGCGCAGAGTACCTTCGGAGCTACGTCATTCGAACCAATCCAACCAGGTCGCTCGACCCGGCTTAGTATATAACTGTCAACCGAGGTCTAGAAAGGACCAGAAGATTCTATTTGCTTCTATTACAAATATCTTCTTTATTTATAAATACAATTAACTCTAAACAATATAAATAATTACTTTAATTACAGAACTAAACTTTATAAATGCCAATTG
>JAAAKQ030176570.1:0-12370 GCA_010016005.3 Zanna intricata
CTGGCCCATTCTCGGATCCTGGGGATAAGCCTCTTCGTCCAGGGTCCTTTGTTGGTGGCATCCCACCTGCTCTGCCACTATCTGTAGAGTTCTTCTTTAGCGTCTCTACGCGGCATACCCTCATACATTTTCATCAGTTGTATGGCCCGTAGTCGGATCGGAGGGATCCCGGCGATGACCTCTATCACATCGCAAGATACCGTACGATACGCAGAGGCCACTTTTATTGCTGCCCGTCGTTGTAACGACGACAGTAATCTCCCATTTCTTACCCTCTCGAGTGCCCCCGCCCACACCGGTTCTGCGTAGAGAAGTATCGGTCTTCGTCACTGAGGCGACAAGCCGCCTCTTACTTGCCGAGGGTCCTTTAAAATTGGTCATTAGTTTAGTCAGAGCATCAAGGGTGCGGCCAGTTTTAGTCGCGGCCTCCTCGAGATGGTGTTTGAAGAGGCCAGACTTCTCTAGCCCATTCCAAGGTATTTCACGTGTCCTGACGTGCTCACCCTTGTGCCCTGTACATTTATCGTTAAATCCCCAATCCATCTACGGCCCACCATCGCCACCATGGCAGTTTTCTGCGGGGCCAGGCTTAGTCCTCTTTTCTCCAGCCATCTTCCTCCCCAAACACACCGCTTATTCGGCCGTCTCTCGTACTTCCTCCACCGTTTTCCCGGCGATCAAAAAGGCCAAGTCTTCTACGTATGCGACCGCCTCAGTGTCTCCTGGAAATTGTATCATTAGGAGGTCATCATACACGATATTCCACATCTGTGGACCGAGAACCGAGCCCTGTGGTACACCTGCGCACATCTCGAAAACCTCTTCTCCCTCTTCGGTGTTAACTGTGATCCTCCTCTCGTGGAAATAATCATTCATTATCGTGATGATGTACTGAGTCCTTTTGCTTTCAGCAAGTCCATCACCACGCTCCACGGAACGCTGTTGAAGGGTTCCGTATATCCAGGAGGATCACAAGAGGTATCTTCCTTGTTCTCCATGTACCACTGGCTTTTTCCCGTGCCCACTCCACGACGTGCTGTATCGCGTCAATCATCGACCGTCCCCTAACAAACCCGTACTGGTTTCGTGAGAACCCTCCATTGTTTTCCAATTCCATTAGTATTCTTTCGGAGAGAAGCCGTTCGTACAGTTTCCCCAGTGTATTCAGTAAACACTGGGGTCTGTACTCGGCTTCCCCTTCCGGATTATCTTTTTTCTTTGGAAGGAAAACCAATCTGGTCTCCTTCCATTCTGTCGGGAATCTGGTCTCTTCCAGAGCTCTGTTCATTGCGTCCAGGACCGTCCATGGGTGCCGTTCTACCAACATCTTCACCACGGTCCCAGGGATATTGTCTGGTCCTGGACTCTTCTTAACATTGATTCTGGAGGCTGCCCACCGAATCTCATCTAGCGTGAACCGGTTTTCGTACTGGCATTCTGCCATCTCCCATTCCAGCTCACGCATAGGGAACAGCCGACGTATCGCACCAAACGCCTGGCATCGCCAAAGAGTGAGGAGTTTCCTACCAAATTCTTCGAGACTATTTGGTAGACCATCCCACACGGGTTCCCTTCCAGTTGATCGATCAGCCTCTGCCAGGCGTTTCGTTTGGCCATCTTGATCGCCGTGCGTAGTCTTCTTTTCACCATTCGACACTCCTCTCTTAGCCTGAATTATTGTTCTTCAGTGAGGTCTTCCCGTCGTCCTCTCTGAAGCCTACTTCGCCGCCGACCGCAGGGTGGAGATTTTCTCATTCCAGCAGTATACCCTCCGCCGGTGTGGTTTGTCAGGGGGCATTTCACTGTTCCAGATCGCCGCCGCTGCTTCCTCCAGCTCTTCTGGGCTGATGGTTTCTGTATTGTTCGCTGATTTAGTCATCTTCTCGTGGCAGGCCGTTTTCTTCCTTATACACGTTCTTATACACTTTGCTGGCCACCGTCGGTCGATTATCGCCTGTAGTGCCACCGGATCTCCTCCTTCTAGTGTGGCCTGGATCAGTGACCGTTCGACACCCACCGCCTGTGTGTTCCTATCTGCTGTGTCTACCCGTCTCTCTTTCTCATGGTACTCTGTTTCCATCTCTTGCGCTCGGTCTAATATGCGTTGCGCTTACTCCTTGATGTTTCGTTTTGTAGTTGGGTGCGCTTTATATAGCCCGACTAGAAGTTTTGCCTCTTCCAGCAGCCTGTCTATTGTCAGTTTTTCTTCCCCAGGGTCGTGCCGCATCTCTTCCCCGGAATCACTGTGGTATTGTCTCCTCTTCTTGGTCTTTAGTGGCTCCCTCCTTGCTGTTTCTTCCTCAGTAACATCGGAGAGGCTTGTCGCCGGAGAGGGCCACGGTGACCTTTTAGTTTTCCGGCTAGGCCGAAATGCAGCCTCCTCATCCATGTCATATATGTCCGCTGCATTCGCCATCATCTGTCAATAGTCATCAATATTGTGATGTATAATATTGATGACTATTGTCATCAATAGTATACATCATTGTATACTATTCACCTCCCTATAACCTCTGCAAGTACTCACACTTAATATTTTGACCACCTAAAAGAGGTGGTATGCGTACAAAGCAAAAAAAAAAAATAATAATAAAAATAAAAATTAAATAATAATGGGGAGTACCCCTGGGAAAGTTGGCCGAGAACCTGATGAATTTGGGGCGCGGGGCCCTTGGTATCCGGAAATAGGCGCTAGACCTATTATCTGTATAAGAAATCCGTAGGACTTAGAAAATATTCTAAGTCCTATTTCCCCAATTCAAACTTACCGCCTGAATTGAGAACGGTTAAGTCTATTATAAATTAAATATAAAAAAATATTAAACTATCACAAGAAACAATATAATTTTATTTTAAATTGGCTCCCTGAAACGACATCTAGCTTATAGCTTCTCTCACTACAGTTCTCTTTTAATTCCAAGAGACGCTAGACTGACTTATAAGTAATTAATACTATTAAATATTTTGTTGTTCAGAAGTTGGCAATAACCTATATTTCCGTCCTGTTGCAGCGCAAAAGCACGTGGCGGATTATTATTTTAACAAGCATTTTATTCACTATTATCACTTAAATTTATCACTAATTGTGTTTTAAACCTATTACTAACTATTAAAACGATTAATTAATTAATAAGAGTCAACCAGATGTGTCTTTATTTAATAAATACGAAGCTGCAAAGTCAGACCATGTGGCCGTAAGGTTAAGCACACTAACCCGCCTTCTCACTAAATTAATTATTTTCTCTTGTTTTTATTCACTTAAACACTAAAAACACCTATGCTTTAGTTGTATAATTACAAAAACTATATAACTACACTTAAATAATCACTTAAGTACTAAAAATAAGTCCACCTTGTTTGTGTCGCCACGTGGGTTAGTACGTATAACTAAGAATATTTTTGTTATTTCCGAACTAACGGACCGAATTTCGTGAATTAAGCTTTAAAACACTCCTGAAAACTAGTACTAGGTCTTTACACTATAATAATAACAACTAATACAAAAACTTTCAAAAAAAGATACACTAGCATGAGCATCATATGCCGGCCTCCGTAGTCGAGTGGTAGCGTCTCGGTTTTTCATCCGGAAGTCCCGGGTTCGAATCCCGGTCAGGCATGGCATTTTTCACACACGCTAAAATTCATTCATCTCATCCTCTGAAGATATAACCTAAAGGTGGTTCCGGAGGTTAAAAAAAAAAAAAATGAGCATCATATGGCTCACTCGACACGGCTGACTCCATCAACCATGTATAAAATACTAAATTGATGAAGATGTGTTTACTCTTTTAAATTACCGAAATAAATTTAAAAATACTGCCGTTAATAATATAAATCTGTGATTAGTAGAATAACGGACAATATTTTAAAATTTTTGTTTAAAATTAAATTATAATCTCTTTAAACTAAATGTCATATTCATTTTTCTCTTAGTTTACCGGCGAATATAGCTAGATTAGTTGTATCAAAGGGAAAAGTATAATGTTTATAGAGTTTTCCAAAAATGAGATTCCAGGCTTTTTGCAAATCTTTACGTTTTAGGATCCAATTAGTTCTTGTAGACGAAAAACATATTATTTATTTATTCGCACTGCTTTTGGTCTTAAATCTAAGGATTTACAAACCGACTTTCTTCAAATTTAGCTCAAATATTTATGACAAATGATCTTTCCAGTTACAAACTTAAATAAATTATGTTTAATTACATTCAGATGCATGAAAGTAGCATCAATGAAAAAGTAAAAGAGAAATTATTTTTTTACGTTTTGTTCGTGATAACACATCACGTGTGCTAATTGTGAACTCCCTGTGTCAAACGACCCACATCGAAACTTTACTCAGATTATTGCCGTACCTTTGTAAAATCGGGTGATCCACTAGTCCAATGGCCATTGTAATGTAAACAAGATCCTGAGTGGTAAGTGGGAAAGGTGATGGCTGATACATGTGTTGCTTGATAAAACCCCAGAGAAAAAGGACACTGGGTTGGGGGAACGTGGAAACCAACGTAAATTTCAATATAATCAAGACTAGCACGTCCAATCCGTCTCATTGATAGCTGTTTACTGATTTCACGTCTAACATCTAAGTAGATATGGCATCGTGTCATATCCTGTTAAAAAATTGAATATTGAGTATCCAGTTACAGTTATGGACTTCGTATGAAACTCTTACACGCTTCACATTTGCCTCGCTTACTGATGGGGACAGTTGAGTTTCGCTCACAGATACATCTTCTTGGTTTAAAGTAAGAAACCCACTTACGCATACTGGATCACTAAGTGGATCTTCACGAAATAAACTCCAAATCCAGAATAATATATAAAAAGAAAAAAAAAAACATTAATAAACTATAAATAAATCTACATCAAATTTCCTTCTAAACTTTATTTGGTGAAGTGGTAAAAACTACAGTGGTGTAACAGATTCGTAAACTTGAAAATCCAGCACACAAAAAGCCTTCTCGTCTTCATTTTCTCTACTATCAGTAACTATATGACAACTGTAAAAATCTCTGAAAATTTTGGGATTTTTTTCCCATTGATTGTACTTTCATATATGTGAATATTATTTAACGTGAAATAATAAAGTTATTTAATCGGTAAGATCATTTGTAATAACTCTGTATATACGTAGTATTCCACGACGTATACCCCAAACTTCAAGCTCTGATTCAGAAAACTAAAATGAGAAAAAAAAGTTCATATCGACATAAGTCATGTTATGATTGGTTTTCCTTCTGGACTCCAATTTGTGATTTTCAAAAAAAAAAAATATTTCACAGGAACGGGTACACCTAGTTTTTAATTGAATTTCACAAATCTAAGACTTACATTCAAATCTAAGTATTACATTCTATAAAAACCAAAAATTTTGATAACATCACATCTAAAAATTTCAAAACAGAGGCCATATTAATTTTTTAATTTTTGAAAAAGATTTTTTCTAGGAAGAATTCAAAAACAAGTTAAAATCTAAGCTAAATGTACAGAACAGGGTATAATATTTAAAATTTTTAAAATCATCTTTTTATAAGCAAATAAAGTAATGTTTTTTTTTTTTTTTTAATTTCATATTAGTTTTGGACGTATCCTTTATATTTCCTTAATAAAAATAATTTTTTAATAATTTTTTAATTTATAAATCATATAATTTTGGTATATACTATTTCTTAACCGAATACTACCTCTCTTTTTCTGTTTAGCCTCCGAAGTTACCGTAACTTATTACTTCAGAGAATGAATTAAGATGGTATGTATGAATGTAAATGAAATGTAATCTTTTACAATCTCTCAGGTCGACCACTCTTTTTAGCCCACCGGGGCTGGTCTAGTGGTTAACGCGACATCGCAAATCAGCTGATTGCGAAATCAAGAGATCTAAGGTTCAAATCCTAGTAAAGGTAGTTATTTTTACACGGATTTGAAAACTAGATAGTGGATACCGGTATTCTTTGGTGGTTGGGATTCAATTAACCACACATCTCAGGAGTAGTTGACCTGAGATTGTACAAGACTACACTTCATTCACATTCATAAGTATCATCCTCATTTATCATCTGAAATAATACCGTAGGTAGTTCCGTAGGCAAAACAGAAAAAGAGAGGTCGACCACTCCCGAGAAGTGTTGTTAATTGAAACCCAACCACCAAACACTAGTATCCTCGATCTAGTATTCAAATCTGAATTTGAACCTTGGAACTCTCGACTTAGAAATCAGCTGATTTGCGATGTCGCGTTAACTGTTAGACCAGCCGGTGAGCTTAACCGAATGCTTGATTTATTTTATATTAAATCCACTTTATTTGTTTTTTTTTTCTTATTTTTATATAATTAATTAAAGTAATCTTTTTTTTTATACCAATTTTTTATTTTCTATTTTCTACCAATTTTTTTCCTTTGCCCAATCTATTCTAAACACAACACTTTTAAACAATACGATTACAGAGAAATAGAAAGAGGTAACTAGCTCTATGTAAAGCCTCTCTATTTGGATGTACTCCAACAAACGTTATATAAGTTAGTGAAGCAATTTACTTTTATAGTTTTGCGGTGTTCAACCATAATTCATTTATTAATTTCAAGAGGCAAATTTTCCCTACCAGTTTATATTACTTTTATTTATTTATTTTTATGGTTAACTGTTTCATATTCAACTATTATCATTTTTTTTGTTAACTTGGCAAAACTGGTAGCAGATTTTTTATTAAAAAAAAAAAAAAATCTAGCTACTTTTTCCTAACATAAAATTTAATGTTCAATAAATTCAAACAAAAACGCTTTGAAAAATTCTATAAATCAGTAAAATTTTAATTTAAAAAAAAAAATATATATACATAGATAAATTTAATGGATTCTTTTTAACTACTAACAGCTTAAAATTATAAAAAAATATTAAAATTCCCTGTTTCATGTATTTTTTTAATATGATTAAATTTATTATTACTTACATATTATTATTATCATCATCACGAAGTATTCTGCCTGTTTGCAGGTCCGTGACATTACTGATGGCTTTCATCTGTTTCTATCCTATGCTTTCTTTTCGTCTGTAACTACATACAACAGATAAGATTTTCTGTATAACCTCTTCCGGGATCAGCCCATCGTTAGGTACATTATATTAATCCATAAATTCCACATACCTTTCATAATTCATTTGAAAGATGAACCCTGATCTTTAACATTAAAATCAAATACAAAAATAAATTATTATAAAAACTGTTAAATACTTCACGTCTTCACGATTTTTAGTAATTTAGTTTTTATTTTTACAATTTTTTTTCATGAAACAAAAAATTTCTTTTTAAACAATTTACGGTTTTTTTATCGGCTGTGAGCTGAGTTTATCGAAAAATTTGAATATACTTACTAAATAATTTTTTAATTAAAGAAAAGTAGAATTTAAAGAAATAAAATAAAATAATTACTAATGAATATGAGTTACATGTGTAATTTGTATAATTAAGTAAGAATCATAATTTAGTTAATCTCAGTTTTTCAGAAAACTTTAATATATTTCCCTGATAAAATTATTCTAATAATCAAATAATAACATGCAATATTTTATTACTTTTTTTATAATGCTTCATACAAAGCGATAATAATGGCAAAATAATGAAAAATATAGGTTTATTCAGAGAAATTTTTAAATTTATGTTGGTAGCTCTGGGTGAGTGTCAGCTCTGAATAACTTATATAAGCCAACTCACGCCATTTTGCGATTTGTTGAATTCAGGCGGGTGTTCTCCCACTAAATCCTCGGTGCTATTAAAAAAAGGGAGACAAGATGCCAACAAGATGAGGAAGATACCCCACTATCATCCTGATCCTTAATCCTGACCGGGCTAGACTCGGGGCTGAACACTCTGAATAGGCCCATTCAACCAATTTGGTTTCGGAAAGCCATATGCTTCAAAGGTTGGTCCTGAAATCGTCGAAAGGGAGGCGTCGCGGATGATAAGCTAACTAGCATATTGAACCGCTGGGTCCCAACCGCACAAAACCCTCCCAGGGATAGGAACGCAATCCACACTTCCAATTAAAGCCATTTTATTTATGTATATCCGCCAGTTCAGTAGAATCACACAGCAGCATAGGGCGCAAGCCCGTATATTTCGAAAATTAGGAGGGTATTGCACCCTCCGACATCCTTGCGTTCCGTTCCGTTCCTTGCTATTTAGTTATTATGGATACCTAGAATAGTGCGCAATGTGATCTTACCATCATAACTTTTTATAAAAAAAAGTGGCAATGTGGAGGTTGCGCGTAGAGGATTTTACCACCAATTTAATTTAGGATGTTACTTCGGAACCGTCTGGACATGCAATTAACATATGGATACGTAATTTCGAGAAAACTGGTTCAGGAATAACAAAAGAATCTTCTAGAGATTTACGGACAGTTCACATGCCAAGAAATATCAAATTTGTTCAAGCTCCTGTCACTAAGAAGCCCACACGTTCAATTCGCTTACAAGTAGTGTCTTTTCAGTTGCTTAGTTCTAGTACTCGAGACCACTGGGCTGGTCTACTAGTTAACGCGACATGGCAAATCAGCTGATTTCAAAGCCAAGAATTATAAGATTCAAATTCTACTAAAGGTAGTTATTTTTATTCGGATTTGAATACTAGATAATGGATATCGGTGCTCTTTGGTGGTTGGGTGTCAATTAACTACACTTCTCAAGAGTGGTCGATCTGAGATTGTACAAGACTACCACTTCTTCCACGTTCATACATATTATCTTCATTCATCCTCGGAAGTAATACCTTACGGTAGTTTCGGAGGTTAAATAGAAAAAGAGAAAGTTCTATTATTTAAAGATTACTATTGTAAGACGTTTCTTTACTTGTACAAATTGCAGTTCATTGGAGAACTGAAATCAAACGATCAAATAATACATCAATTCTGTGAATTAATTATTGTTCAAACATAAACGAGGGCAATGACAGTTAATAAACTGTGGTTGTTGGACGAAGCTCGTTTCTACCTTAATTTTTTAATAAACAAAATTTTACTTTTTTAGTAGAAGAGAATCCTTCACAGTTATACAAGCGTTTCACTACACACCAACAAAGTTACTGTATTATCTGCTGTGTTATGTATGTCATAATCGGCTCTTATTGTGTTGAAAATGAGGATGACTTCACGACTACGGTCGAGTTGGTACATTGTTATGCAGAAAATCTTTGTAGTCAAAAATTACAGAAATTTTTTTACAAATTAATTACAACCATTGGTTCCAACAAGACAGATCAACATCCACGCAACACAAATAATACAAATGGTTACTGTACCCCAATTATGGTGACATCCCATGGTCTTCCAGGGCAATTACTTCTTGTTTATAGTAGTCAATCTGCTATAACAATAGAAGTAATAGCAAAATCCAAACAGTAATTGATAAAATTATTGTTGAAATTTTTCATCTAATCACGCAGAGTTTTTCTATGGGAATCTGCAATAGTTACATATAGAAGTAACTCAAACAATATTTTGATTTTCAATAAATAAATTTTTTGTATGTAAAAAAAAATATAATTTTTAAAAAAATTTAAAAATGTTACAAATAAATTTACTTATTATAATTTTTTCATAAGTATATTTAATTTTAAAAATTTCTCGTTTACATAAATCACTCTTTTCTTCAAGATATTTAGGTAGAAAAAGATGATATTCTGTTTAATAAATCGTCCATTTAAGTTGTGTAGAAATATTTTTAATTTACCCATTAGTTGAATTATCAAATTGTTTAATTTCATAAAAAATTCGTATAAATTTCTTCCTCTGGTTAAATTCGGTTAAAAATTACATTTAATTTAAAATAAATTACCGAAAAAATAATGATAAGATATCTACTAATTTAGAAAAAAAAACTCTAAGTAAATTAAACATTTTAACAATAATATTTCAAGACTTTTATATTGTTTCAAGAATTGGAAATAAATGTGAATGAGGAGTGAAGCGATTTTGAAGCTTCTCTCCAATCAACAAAAAAGAAAAAAAAATAAAGACAAAACTAAAGAAGGAACGGGTATGAAGGGCGGGTAGGAAAAAAGAAAAAAAAAAATAAAAGGAGGCGCACAGATTTCCGTTTATAAAAGAAGATAAAAAGAAGGGTTGAAACGTACAAGTAAGTTAGATAGTACTGCAATGGGGTGGATGAATTTAAGGGTGGGTTAGAGGAATGGTTGGTACATAGGATAAATGGAGAAGAGATGGGTAGAGGTTGTAGGGGGGTTGAAAAATCCCTTGGGAACAGTCCCGGATGACGCGTCTTTTTCGCCTACGGCAGACCTCATTTGCCGTCAAATTGGAAAGAAATAGTCGACAATTGGAGTTCCGTCGTCTATGAAGTGAGGAAAAGAGATGTAGACGCTGGAAAAAAAAATGACCTTATGGGAAATAAAATGAAGGCAGATATACATCACATCGGTTTAGCCAGCCAAGACTACCTACTTTTCTTATATATTCAAAATCTAAATGATTTTTTGTTTTCTTTTTAAAAGGAAATAAAAAAAAAAAACAAATAGATTTTTTTTATAAGTAATGATATTTTTCATATTAATAAAGAATTTTGTTTTTGTAAATAAAATACGTTTTGACGAATGGAAATTGATTAATAATTCAATTTTTAGATATTTCAAATTAAAATCTCTTTAAATCAGTAAAAAATATTTTTATAAATAAATCTCTAAGGATTTTATTCATGAAAAAATTTCCCTTGCATAATTCATAAATTTAAAACCAGTTATCAATGAATAACCTAGAAATACTATTTCGAATGGACATTATTATTAAAAAATTTATTTCTTTTTTTAGAATTAAGATAAATACAAAACCCACATAAATCTAAGCAAATATTGAAAATTAATTTTTTCAATACAAGTTCACAGGTGGATTGAAAATAAATTCTTATAGTGTTCTTGAGATCGTGATGTAAATTCTACTAGACTGTTTCTTCTATGGCTAATCTGATCTACTTTACATTTAAATTACTATGCATTTAAAAATTTCATTTAAAACATGCATCATGAAGTTTTATATACAGTTTTAAAAAACAGTAAGTATTCTTTCTTCCTCCAGTTCTTTTCTACTGTACATAACGAAAAAGTTTTTTTCAATCTGTTAAAAATTAATCTGTTTTGTTGTTAATACGAGTCGACATGTTTAAAATTTTATTTGTTTTCTGTTGACATTATTTACATCAATCTTCTTATAATTAAATTCTGTACAAGTTATGTTTAAAAAATGTATGATTTATTGCCAATTTAACAACGTTATTGTACGTCAAACGTAAAAAAAATGTGTTTTTTGATCATATTTTTGGCGTTTTACATAGGATATTCTAGAAACTAAGAGAGATACAGTTCTGAGACCTATTTTTTTCGATTTTCCAGCTCAAAATCATAAGAAAAAATTTAATTTGCCTCTTAATTAACTTACCAGAATTTCAGAAAGCCTTAATTTACCTGGAGGAACTGAAACTCGGGCGAAATTTTTCACACTGTATAACTCGCTAACGAAGCGTTTACAGACCTATGTTTTTATGAACTTTTTTCTTATTTTTAGTCTCTAGAATGAGTTGTCAAAGTATTGCCTTATCCATCTAAAACACTCTGTATATATACTTAACACAGATATAAACATTTGGGGGTAATATTTTGAACCCTGTTAATTTGTTTTTGAATCTTGTATGTCTATGTGTTACCATCCTTCAGACTTTAAATTTCACTGGTATCCACGATCTAGTATTCAAACCCGTATTTTTATACGGGTTTGAATACTAGATCGTGGATACCGGTGTTCTTTGGTGGTTGGGTTTCAATTAACCACACTTCTCAGGAGTGGTCAACCTGAGATTGTACAAAACTACATTTCATTCATATTCATACACATCAACCTCATTCATTCTCTGAAGTAACACCTTACGGTAGTTCCGGGGGCTAAACAGATAAAGAGATAAAGAGAATAAATTTAATTTACTTTTTATTAAGTTTCGTTATATATATATATCCCAGACTGTTTTATTCTTTAATATATTTAATTATTTTTATTTCACTTTATTGTTAATATAATTATTATTATTATTATTTTTTTAAATTTATTTATTTGTAATGTTCTGTTGTCTAGTCATGAGTTTAATGGTTCTAATCCGAGTTGGATTTAAATTAAAAAGATAAATTTTCAAGAAAGATAAAAATCTTTCTTGATTTAGTTTATTATTTTTTCTTTTTCTTTATTTGGAATATTATAGTATTAACACTGTTTGTTAACACATTTGTGTTAAATTTAATTTCTTCTTATTCACAAATTTTTTATAATTTAAAAATGAACAAAATTATTAAATAGGCTGTGGCATGGAGCC
>JAAAKQ030176582.1:2111-12370 GCA_010016005.3 Zanna intricata
AATACGATTCCAAAAAACCAAATTTTATCAAAAATACAATTTTGAATAGCCCAAAATATGGTTAATTAATGCTAATTGATTTAATTACTATCAAATAAAAGCAACCTTAATTTAAAAAAAAATGATTGTAAACATTTTTGGGATTGTTTTTTTTTTCAATTATTACAAACCAGGAACTATCAAAATATACTTGATAAATTCCGAAGAAAATAGAAATTGCCGCCTGCTGTTAAAATTTATCCACAATAATTTGAATAAAGATTTCTTTTTAGTATTTAGTATTTTGGAAAAGAATGCCATTTACGCTTACGATCTAAAATATTTTATTGAAATCAGTTTTACATGACTGTTCTGCATCACAGATTTTTACCAAGTAAAAAGACTAAGGAACGTAATTTTTAAATGCTGATCAGATTAAAATTTTGCCACGATTTTCCTTGATGCTGGAAGAGCTTCATTTTTTAGCCGTAGAATAGCGTAATTCTCATTCTTGATATGATTTATCTGATATATATTATTTTTCACCGATTAGAATGCAGTATTTATTTACTTACTAGCAGAATTTAATTCTTCTCTCATGTAGAAGAATTAGTTTTTGGGCTGGTATCATAGGAGAAGTAATATTTTTCGCGTACTCTTACTGTTGTTTTCAGCTGTTGAAGCCTTCATCTTCTTCTAAAAAAAAAATTTCTTAGATTGTTAGAAGAAGAATACACCGATAAAAAGTTAAACGAATGATTTTGTCAAAAAAAGAAACCTTCATTTTACTGGGTTAAAACAATATTATTTAACATCGTGTTAAATAAGCATAAATTAGCGTTGGACAGGTAAGCATGGAATATTGCGGGAGGGAGAGGCATATGCACAGTTATGTTTTCAGATATAAAAATTAAACAAATGACAGTTTGTTAAAATATTATTTTGTTTACTTAACGTGTACATTGCTATCTGTTTAACAAGTGAAAAACAAGCAACCCTTCCATGGCCCGTTGAGGGTGAGGATGTTGTGTAAATGATGTGTATTCGTGTAGAAGACTCCAACCATTCCTGAGACGTGAGGTTAACTAAACCCCATCCACCATAGGACTGTGGTATCCACTGTACAATATTCAAATCCGTGTAAAAGCAACTTGCTTTTACTAAGATTCGAACCTCAAAACTTCGAAAAGCAACTCTTAAACAGATTTGTGACGACAAGGTAATCGCTAGATCAGGAAAATTTTTTTGTTAGATGAAGGAAACATTTATTTTTGTAATTTAAAATTTTTAATTAAAAAAATAAAATATTTATTTATTTTAATAACCAGTAATATTTTACACGCTTAAAACAAAGATGAAAAATAGAAAATAAAATTGACTAATAAAAAAGATGAACAAGAATTGTTCCTGGAGTACGTTCATTAGAATTATTTTACGCAACAGCTTTATATAAACTTGTGATCGAAAACAGTTATTCCGTCGTAGTTTTGGGCAGTGAAAAAGTTTTTTCTGTATTTTCTATAAAAGTAAATTCTGAGGATAAAATTATTGCTTGTAATTTATATTTTTATTGTAAAAAAATAAAAATCGTCCCAGAACTTTATATTCATCATTTCACTAGGAAACTTTTATAAATTAAAATCAAAAAACCTTTCCAGTTCTAGGCTAAATTTAGCTTTATTAAAGTGGCAAAGATAAGTAAAACACTAAAAAACAATATAACTAAAATTTTTTTTCAAGAAAACTGATTAAAGAAGCTAATTAAAACCAAACGCTTATTTTAAGAACTTACTAAGTCTCTTATTTGAAATTAAAATAGAACAAAAAAATCTGATGTGTACAAAATACGACTTCCTTGTATGCCTATTAAATTACATATATACATTTAAAAAAAATGAAAAGTACATCAAATTTTATTTTATTAATAATTTCTGATACGTTTAATTTTTTTTTTTTTAACTTTTATTATTGAATTATTATTTATTGTAAAAGTTTTTATTTTTTAAAATCAGAGGTTAATAATATTTATTAATAAATCAATATGTTAAAATAAAAAAAGGGAGATGAAATCGGATTCTAACCAATGTGAACCTTGTTAGATCCAAATATTTTATTAATTAAAATTTTTTTTGGCTATAACTCTGGACCCAATGAAAATAAGTATCACTTATGATACCTCGTTGGAAATCTCTCAATGCGGGCTTATTATTGCAGTTAAGAAAAAGTCCAGAATCCAAAACTTTTTTTTTTGTATTTTGGACGCTTTTGCTCCAGTTGAATTCAATCGAAAGGGGGCAGGTGCACAACTAGATGTTACAACAGTGCTAAATCAAAAATTTCAACGTCTTACGGCTAATCGTTTCTTACTGATACGAAATTCATACGTCACGCCGAAATTAGTCAAAATTGATTCAGAAATGTTCAAAATGGATATTTCCGTTGAGATCTGAAAACCGAAATTTGTATTTGAACAAGGAAGTAAAAATGGCAGAAAACTTTATATTTCTAAAAAATAAAAAAACAAACAATATTACTGACCGTAAATCGAATAAAACGTTTAACCTGTTTGAAAGATACTGTTTAAAAATAATTTCCTTTATTATCTATAAAAAGCCTAGGACATTGTACATCATATATATTATTCATATTAATACAAAAGTGCTTAAATGTTTTATCGATGAATTTTTTTTTTTGTTGGATATGAGTAATTCAATCGTTAGTTTTCAGTAGTAGTTTATTTACTCAAAATAAATAATCCAAGAAGCAGCCTTATGACGAACAAGTACTTCATTCTTAATATTATTTATTTAAATATATTAACAATGAACATTGGAAACAGGCAAAACATACTACACAAATAAACAAGCAAACCAAGTAAATCCCAGATAAGAGAAATGTTTTTAGGACAAACAATTAAATCAAACAGTTCAAATGGGAAGGGGGTTTAACTAGTTGATCCATTCAACAGTAGTATGAGGACGATCTAGTTAACTAAATGATCTAGTCAACTACTTCAGTGAGGGGTGGACATTCCAAACTACAGTGTACCGTTAACCCAAAACAATAGACCTCCCACATCGTGTTCGATCATGATTATTCAGCTGTCTCAATTTGCAAGTTCCACGTTCTAGTATATGTAGTTTATTATAGTAAATATATTTAACTTTTAAATTCCATAACGGACAACTATAGAAAATATTATTTACCTTTTTTATAGTAAATATATTTAACTTTTAAATTCCATAACGGACAACTATAGAAAATATTATTTACCTTCCTTTATACAATCTATTTTAAGTAATTCGTTCAACCATTTTGCAATTATTTCAACAACGTTTGACATATTAGTTTAAGTATTTGGAAATTCATAAGTAGGGTCAATAAAAAAGCGTACACATGACTACAATAGCTTCATCCTCAACAGATTACTACTTAGGAGTAGAAAATTAAGTGGAACATTAAAATATGTATGTGAGTAATGAATTATGCAAAAAGATTATACCACTATGATAAAACTTTTGACGTACGGGAACCGTGGTAATCATTGATTTTCCCTTGACCGATTACAATCACATTAATTACCAGTTATATAATAAGTTATAGAACGAAAATTCATAAAAATTAAAAAATCAATTCTAAAGATATCAATCTAAGCGAATTATGGAAAATTAGGCTTTTATTCTTCAGTTTTGATTAAGTAAATAAAAAACCAAGGTGGCGAACTAATGTAATGGAATCATCTATATTATTAGTATAAGAGTATTGCTCTGGGTATTAACGATAAGGATTTTCTGCCTCAACAGTTTTATAATAGTTTAAATGAGAATACCAACTTAAAAAATATCTTAGATATTTGAGAGCCATTAAATTGTGAAAAATTTTTTCGAACTCGTTTGAGAAAAATTCTGAAATACAAGATCTATAAGAACTATTTATTAATTTCAGCCCTCCCGACCAATTCTGACCAAAATAAAATGACTTCATTACCCCATAAAGAAATCACGATGCTAAATTTACTCCAGTCCAGTACATTCAGCCTAGTTACGTATATTACAAAAAACACGCTAATATACATATGACCTCTTTTACCACTTTTTTCCTACCTTCATTTACCCACTTTTTACCTACTTTCCCGAATTGTTCAATGCTAAAACCGTATCCTGTTTTAGTTAAAGAGTGACTTTAAATTTCAAGGTCTGAAAAATTCCCTCTTGCAACATTGTATTAGATTAGCAAACTCTTTCTTTTACATAGTATAATTATTTAGCTAGCAATATTATTCAACTATAATAATAAAAAATCAATAAATCACAAAAAGTAAGTTTATTTTTTGGGGAATTCACGTAAATATATAAAATTCTTGTAACTTTAGAATATTATTTATTACATGTAATTTTTTTTTCTCAATGATGATGTGAAAACCAATTACTTTTTTCTTTCTTTTTATTATCTGTCAGGGTTTTTTTTAACAAGGCCACTTTTTAATTCCTTGTACAAACTAAAGGAACTACTGTAATAGCGAAAAATTTAGGTTTTCAGATCTCAATGGAAGTATCTATTTTTATCACCATTGAATTCATTTTGAGTGGTATTGACGTGTCGTCTATACATACATATGTATCTCATATAACTCAAAAACGATTAGCCGTAGGATTTTGGGTTGAAAAGTACACATCGGTTCGAATCCGAGCTCATCTCCTTTTTTGTTTAATTTACACATAGTGATTTATTAATAATTAAGAGCCTTTGATTGCAAAAAAACTTTTACAATAAATAATAATAACAATTAAAAAAAAAAAACGAAGAAAACAATGAAAAACATATCAGAAGTTATTAATGAAATAAAATTTGATTTACTTTTCATTTTTTAAAATGAAGTTATCAACACTACATAACTTCATTGTACACGTATTAAAATATATATACAAATTTTATTTTAAATGAAAAGTACATAAAATTTTATTTCATTACTAACATCTGATATATATATATATATTTCTTTTTATTATTGAATTATTATTCATAGTAAAATTTAAAATTAATATATTTCAATTAAAAAATAAAAAAGTTAAAGAAATAAAAAGGAAACGAAGCCTGATTCGAACCGATGTGCCTTCCCTTGCCAATCCAAATATTTCATTAATTAAAATTTTATTTGTTTATAACTCTGGAACCAATGAAAATAAGTACCACTTACGATATATCGTTAAAATGCTCTCAATGAGGTCTTATTACTGCAGTTAAGAAATAGTCCAAAATCCAAACAAATTGGGATTTTGGGCTATTTTTCATTTGTGTAATATTTTTTGAGCTGTTATTATAGAATGTTTTAAAAATAATTGCTTTCTCAACTACACAGTTATATTGTGTAGCTTTACAGTATACTATTCGTGATGAATACGCTATTCGGATAAAATTTTGCATGGTGACATTTTAACTGATCTTGATGTGTCATGATTAAAACAAAAAAAAAATCAGTATTAACAAATTTAAAATAAAATTAATGTGCGTAGACAAATAAATCTACACCTGTTTTTACTTGATATTTCCAGACTGAAATTTGGCCTTATATTTTTCTGAAAAATGTGACACTGATCCTGTTAATTTTAATTGTAATCGGTTGTAGATATAGAAAGATACTTATGGATCTACATCTTAATTTTTTTTTTCTCAAAAGTATGTTAATTTTGAATATAATTTTTTTGCCAATGAAATAGCTAAGGTACTTTCCTATTATGTTTTACTTTATTTAAACCACAATAAAAGAGCAGGGGTAAATATCCTTTTTTTTGTTGTATCTGGGATTCATAATTATACATTCTTGCACACATTAACTGATTCTATTACATTATTATATCACTTGAGTTGTTTATTTTGCAAATTTTATTCAAAGAAGGAAAGGAATATTTATACTGCTTCATTTAGCCCTGTCCTATCATGATAATCAATCGTTCTCCTCTCATGCTATATCCTCCCCGATAGCTTTCTATTCTGAATTCTTCCGGTTAAGCTTCTACTCTCATTCATTTCCTTATTATATCTGTATTTTTAGTACACTGCTTTAGCTCTATTATTGCTGTATAGAAGCTAAAAACGGAATTATAAATCGATAAAAAATTTCGATGTCAGGTTTTTTTTGAATGTCAATGTTTCTCAATCGCTAATGTTAAAAACAAACATAAAAGACATAGAAATTTTCGGAAGATATATGTACGTATTTACGTTTTGTTTAGTTTTTTACTTTTATTAATATCTCGTTAATGGATCAACATAAATTCTTTAAAAAATTGTTTAAACAATTAATATATATATATATGGGGTATTTATGCCATTAAATTTTAGACAAAATTAGAAAGAGTAGGAAAGGAACTTTTCAAGTTTATCTTGTAGGTGTTCATAGAAAACTGAATTTTCGTTCGATAAAGATTATATTAAGTGTACCAAAATTCCAAAATTGTAAATCAATCGGATATTAAGGTATTATGATTTTCAATAATATTTCTAAATAGATTTGCCTGACACTCTTTCCTCAATCCTTTAACTAAAAACTATGAAATTTTGTATACAAAATCCCAGTTTTAGTTTTATTTTAATCTACATCGGACAAGTGGGCATCAGGTATATTTTTTTATTTCACCAACAGGATCACTCGATGGTATTAACCACTTTCCCTCTTTTTTTTTTATTTTGTGTTTTTTCCAATAAAAATTTATTCCTTAACAACGGATTGAGATATTTTAATGAAATATGGTATATATGTATCCAACAACATCATCTTCAACAAAAGAAATAAGTTTGAAAATTGTACCATTTGGAGTATTCTAAAATGGAAACCATTAATTTTTTAATTGTTAATATGAGTTCCATGTATATTACATTTATCGAAGAATATTCTAGTAGATAAATTCATAAAACAGATTTTATATTAATGCGGGAGATTTTATTGAAATGTTTCCTTAAAAAAAATTTAGACAAAGGGTTATTAATTTTTGCATAAAACAAAATTAGTACATTCGTTACTAGCAATATAATATAGCCAAAATCAAATGAAACCTCTAAAGAATCCGAATTCTAAAATCGTTTACTAAATTTATCTTCTAAAATCAGTTTGTATTGTGTTTAATAAAATATCTGATTGAATTTACGATATAATATGGATCAATATTTAAAAAATCAAATTTGTATTTGATTTTTAAAATAAAAAAAATAAAATTTTTAAAATCAAATACAAATTTGATTTTTTAAAGGACAAAGCCGGACAACTTATGAAACTATTTGCCGAATTTTTGCTTTATCTTTTCACTTATTCTTCTTTTATATCCTTCATATCCACATTTTAAAATTTCTAGTTTTTTTTTTTATAGGTAAAACTACTTTATATCCATCCAGAAATGCATTCAAAACATAACTTTAAGAAAACACTACTTCAAATTAACTTTAGAAATTATTTACTACAGCTAATATTTGTTATCAATTAATCCAGTATTTAAAATTAATTCTGTTTCATTTATTTTTTTCTTTAAATTTCGAATTTAAACAATTTAATCATTGTTGAGATAAATACGTAAATAATATCTCTAAATTGCCTGAAATATTACTACAATTCTATAGCTAGTATAAATTGTCTACGCCGACGATATATTTCAATATAGGAAGATAACACTATTCAAACAACAATGAAAATTCAATGAGTCAGCAGTTGCTTTGCTTTAAGCAAAAGCATACTCAGAAACAATTAACAAAATGGAATCGAGAAAGCTCAGACATATTATACTATTAGAGTTATATCTATTTATCAGTACTTCATTTTCTGTTATATAATGCTTAATATCGTATTTTGAATATTTAAATGAATGTTGACCTCAATTCGTGATTTTAATTAATTACATTGAGAGAGTGTATTTATATGAATTGTTCTTCAATTTTACAAAAAATAAATAAATAATAAACCGCTGCTCTAACCCGGATAGAAAAAGTTACTACAGATCTGCAACGTTTCTGATCAATTTTTCTGACATTTGCAGAAGCACAATATGTAAATAAAATATACATGCCTTTCTCTAAAATTACTAAAAATATTACATTTTACATCTTTTTTATTTGTATATTTATCGAAGAAAACCATAAAACAAAATTAAATCTCTAATAATTTTTATTAAACTGAGGAAATATATATATATATATATATTTACGAAACAGATACATTTCGTTTG
Source organism: Zanna intricata (assembly GCA_010016005.3). Classification (NCBI taxonomy): domain Eukaryota; kingdom Metazoa; phylum Arthropoda; class Insecta; order Hemiptera; family Fulgoridae; genus Zanna; species Zanna intricata. Next base: position 10,304 of record JAAAKQ030176582.1, read on the forward strand.
GTAATAATTATGAAAACTAAACTATTCCGTGCAAAAAATATAGAAACTACTAAATAGTAATTACAATAGTCTTTAAACTAATTACATTACTAATTACAACAAAAAATTACTTTTTTTCTGTCACAAAAAATTGTAACATGTTTACTTAAAAGTATTTTTTACGCTGAATTTAAAAATGTAACTAGTTCTTCTCTATCACGTAATTTTTTTCAGTGGAATGATTTCAATTTTTTAGTTTTTTCTTTTTACAATAGAATAAAATACATACTTACCTAGAAGATGAAAGTGTCAGTTTTCTTCCCATATGTTTTTTTTTTTTTTTATTCTATTCTATTTCAGGTCTATCTCTTTTAGCTTGCAGACTATTTCCAACAATAGTCTGCAAGCAGGTTTGGACCCCACTTTCCCTGATATCGTTTTACTATAGTTGAAATGTCCTGATGGATCCGTTTCCCATGTCCGTCGGTCATTGCTCCAAGATTTTCTAGTAAGAAATCTAGGTGAGAATGTAAAAAATGGATTTTCAATGACATATTGAACCCCTTAAGTCTGTATGATGTTAAAAGATCATATACTATTTCTTTGTAACTTTCTTCTTTATGATCCTAAAAAGTTTTTGCAGACACTGTTGAATGATATCCAAGCAGATTTCTAGGCCTCATTCAATTGATTGTCAAAGATATATCTTTTATCAGTTTCCGTATGCGGTCCTGTAAATATTCCTTCTTTAATCTTAGCTTCACTGATTCTTTTCTAAATAAGAAAATCCTTACTCATGTCGATTCATAGCTTTGACAAAGTTTTTCATAAGACCTAGTTTTATGTGACGTGGAGCAAGTACACTTTTTTGGATCAATCAACGGTTTGTTTTCAACATTCTTTTCTCCAGGATTAAAACATACTCTCTTCGGCCATTCCTTCTTCACGTAGTTTTTACATCTGTATCTACTGTCCCATTCACACACAATGCAGCAATACTTCGTGTAACCCAGCTGTAGTCCAGTAGAAAAGCAATAAATTTTAAATCATCACAGATATGCCATTCAAATTGTTTATAGTTTATTTTCTTCTGTAACAGTTCCATGCTGTCATAGTTTTTTTTTTTTTCATTTTGGCAGCATGGGCAAGGAGCATAGAAGAAAATTTTTTTTCAATGTGGAGAAATACAGCTTTCATGCTATTCTTTGAAGAATCTATAAATAAACGCCATTCTTCTATTTTGTGTTCGTAACCAAGAGCTTCGATAAGACAACCAATATTATTACAGAAAAAAATTCATTTTCAACAGAAAAACAGTTTTCAAATTCATGTTTTCTATTTCTAAAAGCAATAACTTTTGTTTTGGAACAGTAGATTCCGACCTTTTAATCTGGAGCCCAAAAGTTCAGCTTGACTATTAGAAAGATTCAAATCTCGAACAAGGTTATTGAGATCTTCCTGAGTGAGAAGATGAGGTTCAGAAATTGAAGGTCCCTTCAGAAGTGAAGGATCACTAGTTAAATCATCATCACAGCTGCCATCATCCGATTTATTTTCTGTTTCATCATCATTAATCTTTTAGGAGGTCTTGGAAATGGCAGTTCATCTCTGTGAGGAACACGTCTGATAGCAGACGGTAAATTGGGGTATTTTTTTTATAGTATGTTTTGATTTAGAATGAATACCACAAACATTTTTCAATAAAATAGTAACAGTCTGTGCAATGATCTCTTGGTTCCCTCCAGATCATTGGCACAGCGAATTTCATACAAAGAGATCATTTAACCCATTTTGAAAGAAGAGTGACACAAGTAATGCAATACAAATGAGGAGCACAGGTCTTATCTTCGTCACCAAGCTTACATCCGAAATAATGTTCGTAACACTGTTTATTGTATGGAGTAAATATGCGCGATTGATTTTGTAACATCAACTCGCCACAAATGTAAGAAGAAGAGTCTGTTTTATTTACACAGTTTTTAGGCATTGTGCCAAAAATTTTTATACGGACTTGAATACTAGATCGTGGATACCGGTGTTCTTTGGTGGTTGGGTTTCAATTAACTACACTTCTCAGTAGTGGTCGAC
>JAAAKQ030176593.1:0-12370 GCA_010016005.3 Zanna intricata
CGGGATTCGAACCCGGGACCTCCGGAATGAAAGACCGAGACGCTACCACTCGGCCAAAAAAATTAATATTAATAATAAATTAATATTAGATTAATTTGAAAAAATCTCTGTTTAATGATAATAAACTTCCCGTGGGGACTGCGTGTGAGGTTGGAATGGTGAGGTGTACGAGAACTTCGTGCGAGATTAGACCAATCATCACCATCAACTGGTAACAAAAGGGATAACCATGGGACGCTGTTTTTGGAGGTGTAATGAGTTGCTCTTGTATTTCTGCGCAAAATCATCCGATTTTCAAAATTCCAACGGGATATTGGTTACTAGGTTGCAGGCCAACTTTGGCGAGCACCAGGTACACTGTTGATCTAACAGATCACGGCTATTCGAAAATGTTGTTATATGAACGCAACCAATTTTCCGATTTCAAAATTCAAACGGAGTATCTGCTAGTATACAAAATCACAATGGAATAAAACCAGAAACAAAAGAGCAATGTTTGTTAGCAATGTTTGTTTTTTTTTGGCAGTCCTGTTTTTTTTTGTTTTTTTTTTAATTTTTAGTATTTATCTCTTGTTAGAGTAGTTACTGTACTATTAGGTCGTGAATACTGGTGTTCTTTGGTGGTTGGGTTTCAATTAACCATCTCAAGAATCATTCTTGAGATGGTTGGAAGCGTATTCTGTACAAAAGTACGCTTCATTTACATATTCATACATATCAGCCACCAAAATAAAACTGTTTTTCGAAAACCTGTTTTGCGCATAACAATTCATTTTTATTTAGGATTCTAAAACACAATTCATATATCCAAAATTATTCTTATTTATTTAATAAAATGAATTTTAAGGTGCGGAAGATTTCGAAAATCCCTATTTAAAGATTAAAGAGATTGCGCCCGCCGCCTTTCTGTCATACTTCCCAGAGGGGCTTCGCTAGCGACGCCCCTCGATTAATCATAACTAATATAAACTACATACAAATGAATGTTTGGATGAACAGTTAATAATTTATTTCGGTATTTTCTTACAGAGAATTATAGTAATTTATATGGTTTTACTTCGAGAAGATTGACTCCGTTGTTGACTGATTAAGTCTAACCTAATCTAATTTAGTACATCTTAAAAAAAAAAAACAATTTATATCAGTATATATTTCAGCTGATTAATATAAAACCGTCTATCTTAATATGCGGCTCTAATTTTTAATTTTAAAAAATATGGAATAGACGGAATAAATATCTATGAGATCGTGAATCGCTTTATTGGTCGGACTGGTTTGTCTCAACAGTCCCTTTATTGACTAGATCTTCCCATTTCTTACAATCTACTTTTTTTCTTCTATGGAGTTCTACTTCATTTAGATATTTGAATTTTGGGTAAACGACCACTGTATCCTTGCTAAGGATATGAGGATTTTTATAGTTGATATATCCCGTGATTTTTTTATAAGATTGAATCAATTTGTGGTCTCTTTTTTTCTCCAAACAGTGACTGTACACAATTGGAACTGAAATGAGTATTATTTGTTAAGGCATAAATTAAGGTCTCTAATATTTTCTAATACAGCAAAAAAAACAACGCAATAGAGTAAAATAAGATGATTAAGCTATAAATAATGACAAATTTATGGTATCAAGGAAATAAAATATTCATATAATGCAAAAATATTTAAAATATGGATAACAAGTTATTATTAAAATTAAAAGTTTGTTTGTGAATATCTATGAAGTGTATGGAATCGATATAAGCTGAGTATTCCTTTTTTTTTTATTGTGAAACCATTCATGCACCAATGGATGATTGTGCATGAATGGTTACAACTGACTCAGGCGTGCGCTTTTGAATAAATATATAGGCACATTAAGCCTATGCGTTTAAATAAATATTGTGTACGAAAAATGGGTGTTTCCCATAAAATTATAAAAGTTTTTATCTTATCAAATATATACATTTACCTTTGTATTACGCGTAATTTATTTTATGTTTACACATCGATAGGATACAGTTGCAGAGTAAAACTAAATAAATAAATAGATGCATAAAAAGATTTGATTTTTTTTTTCTTTTTCATCCCATCTTGAATTACCTAACAAGAATTTTTTAGGCATTCATGAATGATTACAATTTACCTATTCTTTCTTATTTTATTTTTACCGATTATACAGTAAGACAATTTATTGATACAAATCACGACGTTTTACAATCAATTTAATACGAGATTTTCGTAATTTTCTTTAAACTTTTACCTTTTTTTTTTTCTTTACTTTTTGTAGTTGTTTTCTTATGAATAGCATTCCCCTGACTTATCTTAAAATTATATTCAAAGGAAGGTTACAACTACAAAGGTAAAACTAACATTTAATAGTTTTTTTTTTTTTTTTTTTTTACATATTAACAGTAATTTTTACTGGAATTTTAAACTGAAATTTTAACAGTGTAATAAATTTTAAAATTAAATAATTTAACAATAAAATTTAAAGTTTTATTCTTCAGATTTTATAGAATTTTAAAAAAGAATTTAATAGATTACTTGAGAAATCTATTTATAATATTGTGTAATGGTTAATTAAATAATTTGATAATAAAAATTAAATTGGTTTTTAAATTAATTTAACAAAATTAAAGCAACGTGCTTCGGATAACTATAACAATCTTTCAATATTGTTTTAATGTGTACGTATATGCGTACCGATATACAAAGAAACAAATTTCTCTGATGGAGAATCAGAGGAATCTCCATTTTTTTTTTTTTTTTTTTTTTTAATTTAAATGTATTGATCTATTAATAATTATAACCTTTTGATTGTGAAAAAAAATTATGATAAATAATAATAATTTTAAAAAAAAAAGATGGAAAAATATCAGAAGTTATTTTAATGAAATAAAACTTTTTGTAGTTTTCATTTAAAAGAAATGTGTATACGTAATTTTAATAGGTTTATAAGCAAGTTATATGGTGTACACATCAGATTTTTCTTTTTAATTTTGTACATCAAGATCTATATACACATAATTATTTGGAATCATCCAAGAACTAAAAAATCTTCCCTGTTTCTGATAAACTAGTCAACTAAAACTCTTTCAGGGCTGAGCATTTAAATATTTAAATAAATAGCATATTTTATTTTTACCAATCTTTCTTACATAGAGATGAATGTCTTCTTGCGGAAATGCTACATGAATCTTCTTAAAATGTAAACATAAATATTTTATATCAAAAAATATTTATCATTAAAAGAAAATGAATATGAAAATGAGGATGTGATGTACGCTAAAGAGAAGCGTTCGCCAAGTTCCTCTAACATTTTAACATTTAATCTACAAGAGATGCGCCTGTGTAGTACTATATTCTTGAGCAGATTCATGTTGGAGAGTTGTCGATTATTGCTCATCTCAAATTATCTCATAACTTAAAGAGTTTTATTTCATTTTAAATGTACTAAGTGTAACTATTTTTAAATTAGGTAACGTAAAGTGATGATTTGAACTAATTTTCCAAAATAAGGTTCGCTGTAGACTCTTATTTTTCCAAAATGAGGGAAACTGTAGAGACGTTAGCACCTCTATTTAATGTTTCTGTTTAAACCCGTTTATATAATTTTAAGATTTAGAGACAAAAATTTTTCCATGTAAAGATCGGATTGGAAAGAATAAAAATTTGGAAGAAATATTAGAATAGGAGACTGAATGAGAAACCACAACTAAGTATTGGCAAAATGAGGAAAGATAAAAAAAATAAGCGAAGTGCTGTTACATTTTCAGACTACTTACCCAAGAATTGTTAAGATATATTCATAGTTTCTTCTTTAAAGTGTTTTTTTTTTTTTTTAATTCATCCTTTGATTAAAAACACAATTATTTACATTAAACCCAATATGTTTTATTTTTCCGGCCTCCTTGACGCGAGTGGTAGCGTCTCGGCTTTTCATCCAGAGGTCCCGGGTTCGAATCCCGGTCAGGTATGGCATTTTACACACACGCTTCAATACTCATTCATTTCATCCTCTGAAGATATACCTTGACGGTGGTACCGGAGGTAAAAACAAAAAAAAAAATGTTTTATTTTGTCACAGAAATTAATATAAAAATTAAAGTATTTTTACGTGTATTGTAGCTTGAAATTTTGATTTCATTATGAAATATCTTTTATTTTAAAGAATTTTGCGTAAGAAGCATTAAATAAGAGCATCTCACACTAAACTTACAAGGAGAATTATGGAATGAAGTAGTTTACCGTCTCCTTCTATATTGGGCCTAATTTATTAACCTACATTTTGTGAAATACAAACTTAAATATATAGGGATATAGGTTATTTTATAGGGAATTAATAAAGTTGTATAAAAAAAAAAGCTAAAATATAAAAAAAGAATGTTATAGATCTAATAAATGAATTAAATATTTTCTTTTCATATATTTTTTAAATTACTTTTTTATTTATTTGACATTTCTGTTTTTACTTTTACAATTATTTTATATATTTTGAATACACAATACACAACAAGACAACTTTCTAACTTTTGTTTTTGTCGTTTTAATAACCACATTTATATTACATCTTTTTTTTTTTACTTTTTTTCCTTGTGATACATTTTAATATTTATAAACAAAATTTAAAAAAAAACAACAATCATTGGTATTCAATTCAATGCGCTAATTTACTCTTACTCAAATTGGATTTTAGTTTTTAAATAACAGCAATTCTTCCTACACATTTTGTAGGAAGTCATACTTTTTTTTTTTTTGTAAAATTAACTTTGTTAATATTTCTTCAATTATAAATTTATATATTTCTTTAAATTTATTTTATCCATCAATCCCCTCTTCAAAATATGTATACTGTTGCTCAAGTTATTTAGCCAAAGAGAAGAATGTATTTATATAGATGTAGCGAATAATATTTAAGTATGAAAACAGCTCTATACTCCATATCTGAGAGACATAAGGAGGCAGAAAAAATGAGGTTCTACATAGTTTTAAAAAAATCTGCAATATGATAGGTTTTTAAATTTTGTCCGCCACATTGAATCAAACTTAATTTATTTATGGACGCAGAACACATAATTTCGATTTTAAATTTTAGCTCAAAAACAATGGTGTGAAATAATTTTTCTGTTAATGCCTTCGTTATCAAATTATAAGTATTCAAAATTACAACGACGGAAATCGTTTTAACAATAAAACTAGATAAAACGCGCTGCATGAATAATTTTCCTGCATTTTACATTCATAATGCTTACAATAATGCGATTTAAACACTACTATAATATCGATAATAAACAATAATAATTAACAACACAACAAAAAATGAAACGATTATATCTTAAAGAAACCTTTAGAATGATTTTTCACCCAAAGGTTGTTACCATTTTAAATATTTGAGTTACAACTCCTGGGCCACCTCTCAAGAAGAGATTAAAATTCTATTTATCGTCAAAAGGTAAAGTAGTTAACCTTTACCTTTTCTTGAAAGATACAGTGTTATATCTGGAAGGGTTTTAAAATTGTTCAAGGGTTACCATACTTTTGACTCCTTTTGTACTTTTAAATTTTATATATATATATATATAATTTTATTATTTTGATTAATCATTAATTTATTTGGAAATATTAATATACGTATTTATATTCTGTGAGTGAATTGTACAAATTTTGTCGCTATTAATTACTAAAAAACTGTTAGTATTCGAATTTTTTTTTTCTTGTAAATTGATTACATATAGATTATTATTTAAAAATTCATAAATATATATTTGTTTTATCTTACTTCCAATCACTGCTAGTTTTAATTTTTATTTATTAACCACATTTAATTAATTTGAGACAATCCGCTCTAATGAATAGTCATTATATTCTAATAATTATGTTCTACGCTAATTTATGATGATTTATACATATGCTCATAACATTTACATTAATCAGATTCTCCGATCATATTTATTTATTTGTTTATTTTTTTTTTTTTATTAAAAAAATATATAAAACAAATTCTCGATACGATATACATAAATTACGTCGATTACAATCCAAACTTTTCTTTCCCATCTCTCTTTCTTTTCTTCTATTACATTTTATAACAATCATTCAACCTAACAGTCGGTCATTCAATCCATCACTGTCTTTCTCCATAACTAGAACAGATATTTCTTTAATAAAAATATAAATCATTGTATTGACCTTTTAAAAGTAAATTATAAGTAATGAAAATTATTATTTAAATACGTAGTGTCACAGATTAATATTAATACGAGTATATTACAACTATCGAACTACATAAGAATTATGAGTAGTCTATCTATAAATAGTTTATCGTTACGTTTCTTATACAGTCTGTTTCATAAATTTTTACAATTTTAGATAACTCTAAAATATGTTTTCGAATTTTATGAAGAATAAGATGGGTAAAGATTTGATACCTATGTTATTTTCCCAATCACATTTACTTTCCCGTCTAACGCTATATTAGAGCTATATCTTTAGAAAAGAAAGTATTATAATCAGACCAATTTGGGCTTATGCGTTTTTCATCGGATATTGAAGTTTTGACACTTAGGAATCCAAAAAAACCGGATGGAAGTTTTGCGGATGTTCATATTTACGTGTTTGTGTTCGGTCTTGCACTCGTTATATCTTCTGAAGTATAGGACCTCCTATTTTGATCAAACTTGGTAAAATTACTTCTATAGATGTTACATTAATACAGTAATATTTTCAAATTAAAAGGTCAAGGGGATGAGGCTGTAGAGCAAGGTCATCCTCAGTATCTTGAGATTTCGGCTAATTAAGATCATATTTTTCTTAGTTATATTTGTTAACAATTAAAAAATAACAATATTTACAAAAACATTTTTTGCAAAATCGCATCTCCATAAAAAAAAAATGCTCTAATACCCTAACGACTAAGTGGATATACTACGTCATTAGTATCTCCTCTCACTACATCGAGCGCTAATGTAATATTGACGTACGGCTGCTGGAGTCGACTGGTATGTTGTGATGTCACAGGTAGAATTAAATAAATTAATAATATTTAAAGTGTAAAAAAAATATTTTAAATGGCCATTAGTACCACCACCATCCGCGCTAATGAAATACGGTATGTACTAGCGCGTAAGTTAGAATCATTGAATTAAGTAAACAAAAATATTATATTTAAATAAAACTATAAATACTTCAAATTAAGTCGTGCGTGTAAGTTTTGCATCAGAAAAAAGCAGCGTGACGGAAAAGTCCAACAACTGGTTGGCAGCTTTTTTCTTAATCCTACATCAAAAAATTAATTATAATTAAAAATCCCTCTTTGAGAGATTTTCAACGATATATGAAGCATAAATCGAGTATTATGTAGTATAACATAGTTATGAGACATAACGTACTTATTTTTATTGATTCCAGAGTAATAGAAAAATAAAACTTTAATTAATGAAATATTTGGATCTTAAAGGGAAAGGCACGTCGATTCGAATCAGACTTATATATTGATTTATTAATACTTATTAACCCGTGAATGAAAAAATGTTTACAATAAATTATAATTTAATAAAAAAAATTATAAGTTGTTAGTGAAATAAAATTCTATGGACATTAAAAAAATTTTTTAAAGTGTGTAAATGTAATTTTAATATAATTAATGTGTGTAAATGTAATTTAATGGTGATATCTAACTCATTTTTAAGGATTGTTAACATTTCTAAAAATACTATTTTAACTGGTCCGTGATAAGAACTTATGAAATTTATTTAAGATTATCTATAGCATAATAAAATTTTACTTGCATATTTACTCTTTACAGAGATAGAATTTACTTTTATATTCATATATATTTTTTATAAACAGGCTGAAAATTCAGCATGTGTTATTAAAAATATTCTGTGTATAAAACAAATTTTACTACATTTTCTATCTGCATAAATCTTGGTCAAGAGTGTAAACCTACGATTTTAAAAAAAAAAAAAAAGAAAGAAGAATCTTATTACGCTATAAAAGGTACATCATTACGTTTAAAATATGCCAAACCTTATACGGTAATACTTTCGGACGATACAATATATGTATAGTAGATTCTAGTACAATATACTCGTATATAGAGTAGATAATAGATTTTTTTTCTTTAATAAAATACACTTATCTATATTTATGTATTTCATTTAAGAAACATAACCTGCGATAATATGTATTTTAACTCGTCTGTAAGAATGATTTAAATGTGTGGGTTATATCATATAATATATGATTATACTCACGCCAACTAGATTTGTGAGAGTATCATAAATTAAATACTAAGTTCATTGGTAAATTTGATATAAATATTTTTAACCTATTTCCATAATAAAATAAGAAGGTTTAATTTACTTTTATAACAGTTTATCTTCTAATTCTATCAGTATACGCATTTTTATTGTTTTTTTCTCACATATTAAAACACTTTACCAATGGATCAATTTTGATGATTTTTATCTTTAAATTTAATTTGGAAAAGGTTCTTGGTCCTATTGTAAGTTTTCTAAATAACCCTAACTTAGTTGGAAGGGTTTTTTTAACGAAAAAATTTGTTATTTACATTTTATTTTCTTTTAATTATATAAATTATTTTTAAATCTGCTGCGGACACCACATGACTTCCCTGTACGTTTATTAAATTAAATATACACATTTATTTTAAATAAGAACTAAAAAAAAAATTTATTTTATTAATAACTTCTGATTTTTTCACACACACATATATATATATATATATTTAATTGTTATTATTGAATTATTATTTGTTTTAACATTTTTTTTTTTTTTTTTTTTTTACAATCATAGGTTAATAATTATTAATAAATCAATATTTGTAAAAAATAAATGAAGGAGATGAAACTTGATTCAAACCGATTTGCCGTCCCCTTATAAGATCCATATATTTCATTAATAAAAATTTTATTTGGCTATAACTCTGAAACCAATGAAAATAAGTATCACTTATGATATATCATTGAAAAGCTCTCAATGAGCCTTATTACTGCAGTTAAGAAAAAAATACAAAATCCAATTTTTTTTTTGGATTTTGGGTTTTTTTTCTGGACTCTTCTGGTTCAGTCGATTGCAGTCAAAAAAAAGAAGGTGCACAACCAGATGTTACAATAGTCCTAAATCCAAAATGTTAACAATCTGTGACTAATCTTTTTTAGTTATGCGAGATACATATATACGTACAGATGCCACGCCGAAATTAGTCAGAATGGATTTAGGGATGGTGAAAATGGATATTTCCGTTGAAATCTGAAAACCGAAATTTTTCGCAATTACAGTACTTCCTTTACTTCGTACGAGGAAGTAAAAATGATATACTCATTTTTACCTCTTTACTTATAAATACAATTATAAGTAAAATGATATACAATAATATTCCAGTAACAGAAAAAAAAAAATATATATATATATATATATAATTCTGATCAGTTTTCCATTCATCCCTAAAATGATCCTCACTTAGTGTGAAGAAGAGCCAGGAACCAAAAATCGTTGGGAATATGAGTGGAGTGCAATAGGAAAATTATAATAAATTTTTGCTTTATATCTAACGGCAAAGTTTAGGTATCTTAAAATAGCAGTAATTGTGTTTTTCTGAATGGTTGTATAAAGTTATTTACATTTTCATAACTTCTGTCGATATTAAAACGGATAGAGAAGCTTCCAGAGGGAAGAAAGAGAGAGAAGAAAATAAATAAAGAAGAATCTAAAAAAAAAAGACAAAAGAATTGTTTCTAAAAAAGAACTTATATAAAAGTATACTTATATATACTTATAGTATATATAGTACTTATAGTACTATTTATAGTATACTATAAATAGTATACTAAACTATAGTTACACTTATAGTATACTTATATAGTTATATAGAAGTACTTATATAAAAGGTGCGGGCAATGAAGATTATTACGCTTGAACAATAAAAAGGTCGGTCGAGAACTGGTACTCAGGTTAGGAGATATAAATACTTCCGGGATCAGGGGAGTTACAGCCAATAGTTTTTTAAATTTTAGTTCGGTATAGAGTGCGATAAATGCGATAACAGAAAGTGTTTGGAAACACGAGTTACAGTACGTCACGAGTATCCATTTTGGACAGCGATTGCAAACAAGAAGTTGTTTGGCGAGTTGTAATTAGGTATAAAAGTGACAGTATTCTAATCATTCATAAAGTATAGGGTAGTTTTTTCGTAAACAGTAAAAATGTGTGAAATACTAGCAGAAAGTGTATTGTATGAATTTTAATTTTTTATATTGTTATCTTATTGTTAATTCAATATTAGTTTCTATTAGTTATTATAAAGTTTTTATTTAATCGGACTGTAGAATACGTGAGTTGAAAATTTTCCCGTCGCTAACTACTGTGTCTTTTGTACTAGTCACTGCATTGCACTAATCTTGTTTTTGCATTTTATATACAAATGTGTCCTGTTATTAGTAATCGGATCATTTCCCCACTCCTGTTATAAATAAATACTGGAATCATAATTCAGTATTGCACATCAAACCATTGATTAAGTTACTATATTGCGGACATAATATCGTAACCTAATTGATGATCATTTGGTTGAATGTATAGGTATGTCAGAATCATTTTCCCGGTTCTCAAAATAACTGAATAGGATCCAGTCATGAGTTCCAGCCGAGTGAAAAAATATGTGTATTAATCAAAGACTGCAATGTATTTCTATGTCTATTATTATTATTATTTTTTTTTTTTTATTTTTATTATTTATCTATTATTATTTTATATGTCTATTTTGGGGTGGGAGTGTGAGTTTGAAAAAATCATTTTTTTCAAATAATGATATTTTTTTATTATTAACAAACATTTCTAAAAAATATATATTACCTTAATTATGTGACGTCTCGAGATACTTTGAGTAAAATTGCTCTACACATTCACCCCCTTGACCTTTTAACATAGAAATTTAATGGTATCAGTGCCCTATATATAGAAGTAATTTGACCAAGGTTGGTCAAAATCGGTCCAGTAGCTCTGGAAATATCCTTTTCTGTTTAGCCTCCGGAACCAACGTAAGGTATTTTACTTCAGAAGATGAATAAGAATGATACGTATCAATGTGAATGAGGTGTAGTCTTGTACAGTCTCAGGTCGACCACTCCTGAGAAATTAATTAATTAAAGTAATTAGTTAATTGAAACTCACTACCAAAGAACATCGGTATACACGATCTATAATTTCAAATTCGAATAAAAATAACTGCCTTTAGTAGGATTTGAACCTCAGTTCTGGAGATATAAGGCGATTTGGAGACCAACACCGAATGCACACACGTACATACTTCATTACATATATATACGGAAATTTCCATCCGTCTTTTAGGTTTTCTGGGTTCCTTAGGTGCCAAAACGTCAAGATCCAGTGAAAACCGTTTATGCCCAAATTGGACCGATCACAATACTTCCCCTTCTAGAGCTATAGATCTGTTATAGCGCTATCTAGACGGGAAATAGAAATAACTCCTAGAGACTGGAATTGCTACTATTTAAAAAATCGATGTTACAGTGTATAATTTCAGACAATTCGTGGAAGGGCCTGAGACTTTTTTTTGTGGGATTTGCCTCGTATTTTCATTCCTTTTTTGTTCTTTCATTCTCTATTTCTTTTCGCTTATTTTCTTTCTCGTCTACGGTCTGTCTGTACCTTTAGTTAGTTATATGCTAATCACACTATAATCTGCATAGCCATAGCATCTGATGTGGGCGTTTATGAGGACTTATCAGAATTTTGTTTTCTATATGATTGCTGTACAATAAGTCGTAATGTTTAAACAGATATTAAGTGAAGTCGGGCCCAGTAAAATACAAAAGAATTGTGTCGGTATTTAAATTAAAATCTTAAATTATACAACTTAAGTATTGTAACTTTCCTATTTATTCTAATAGTTGTATAAATTTTTTTTAAAATTTGGAATTATAATTACTTCTTTTTAAAACTCACCGAAATACATTTAGAGGTCCTTAACCCCCGTTTAGATTGTAAAAAGCACCGGATATTTTTGTTTAAAAAAAAAAGAAATCATTTGCAAACATTTATTTATTTTTACGATTGTCAAAATATTTATCAGCAACCTTATGACCTAAACATGTTAGTGAAAGAGAACCCAGATGTTCTAAGTTACTTGTAGAATTTTACACAATATGAATGGTTTAAATAATATATAGTTATGTCCTTGTCAAAAATATTGAGAGGTTACTTTTTTTTATGTTTACATGCACTTCCCTATATGTGTTTATATATATATATATATATATATATATGTTTATATATATATATATATATATATATATATAAAGGGTGTCTCAAAACTGCGCGGCAATCTCTCGGCCACGGTTTT
>JAAAKQ030176604.1:0-12370 GCA_010016005.3 Zanna intricata
ATTCACAAAGGGTCAGAACGGAGGCTAATACCTCCCAAAGAACCACGTTCACATGACATTCTCTTCTTGCCACATCAGACACAACACCACCAAGGTCGCCCGCACAAATGAACCCACCCTGGTGATGCCAAGCCTGATATTCCTACCAATGCTCCAGCAAAGCAGCGCAAACCTAAAAGGCAGTCACTGCACCGCCAGAGCTATGCCACAATGCAACTCAGTATTAAGAAAATAACCATGGCTCGTCGCCAAAATCGCCTATGTCCAGCCACATAACTGGACAAGCCAGAACCCTGGCCACCCAGACTGCTACCTTCTACACTCCTTCCACAACCCTGGAAGACACAATGATCTGCAGGAAGCTAGCAACTACCTGCTACTCAGCCCGGGTCTTCCAATTGACCCTTAAATTAGGGCCGAGTGCAATCTCTCAAGTTCCCTAACCACTCTGTCATGCACAAACTCATACTGGGGACAGATGTACAGCACATGGCTAACATTGTCTGGAACCCTACATTCCAGGCAAAGTCCTGATACAACAAGACAAAACCTAGCCAAGCTATGCCGAAAAGCGACATGCCCGGAAAGAAACTGCATTATATGCCGATTGGGGTATAACCACTTATTGGCGCATAAACTAATAACCTCCGGAAACAAGTCATACCAACCCTTAGTGGACTCATCCCATCGCATCTGCCATGCAATGAATCCCTGGTCCTCAATTTTACACAATCGGAATGATTACTATTTACTTATTTAGAAGACCGATTTTCTTGGCAACATACCACTCCTTGCCGCTCAACAGCAAGCAAGTCCAACAGCTTAACACCAGCTATCACAGAGACTGCCTCCTGCGAGATTGTCCTGTAACCGCCAATGACCGCCAAGAGCAGAAGACGCTGACCCCGCAATAGGATATCACAATAACACTTATAAACCATCCGATGAGCCCAAACAGGCGCAGCATACAACATTATTGCTTCGCATACATCTTTATACAGAACCCGCAAAGTCCTAAAATTCAGCCCCCAATCGGGATGGATAATGCGCCTAATGCCATAAGATACATTTAGTGCCTCCTTAGCCACATACCAAAGATGATCCCCAAAGCGTAAACGCTCATCTAGGATCACCCCCAGGTATTTCTGCCCAGTAACATACCGCACAGGATGGCCTGCCATGGAGACACGAGCCCAACATGTCTTTAAAAGGATAAATAATAATTTATTTCAGCAAGGGATTGAAAACTATTCACCTTAAAAATGAGAATAATTATAAATATACTGTGACAAAATGAGAACAAAATCCTGTTAAGGATTTCCAGGTGAATGTAAACAAAGATGGGCACAGCTAAGCTTCAACAAACTTAACAGGTCACCGCAGACAACACCTTTAATTACAAAAGAGCAGAATATGGTAATAGCAATAACATTATAATAATATTATCAAATATATTTATTGACAAGGAAAATAACACTTAAAATAATAATTATAACATCATGCAGTAAAAAAATTACACATGTTATACAGTGTAACAGATTCAGCGATATACATATAAACATATAACATAAAAAAAAAACAATGAAATATTACCAGCATAACAAATTAAAACAGCCTAATGTATTAATAAAACGTTATAAAAATAAAATAAAAACAAGTTAGACATACATGGAGATTCAATGAATTAACTGACAATGGTTTTCATTTTTCCAAACAACAGAATTACATATTTTTTAACATCAGACTGGTACTTAAGAACTAAAGAAAACATTGTGCAATCTTAAATAATAATAATTTTATTTCACAACAATTTAAATTTAAATAATTAAAATGGAATAATGATATTAATAACAATAATAATACTGTTGCTATTATGGTCATAATTATTAATTGTACTTTTTTTAATAATACGCTTAAGACAGTAAATTATGTATTTAAATAATGAACACTTTTTAAATTTGTTATTTAATAATTTAAAGCATAGAATATTTTGCCTCAAATAAAGTAAACATTAATAATATACATTATACAAAGAAAGCTAAAAATTTCAGAACACATCTTAATAAAGAAAACTCACTTGATAAATATTAATAATAACCAGTATTATTATTATTTGTATATCAATATTACATATCATACATGTGGCAGCTCCAATAGCATTAAATACTTGTATTTTACTGAAAGTGATGTAAGTAAACTGTAGAAGAGAAACAAACTGGTATGAATGGCACACAACGGTAAATTATCAATTGTCTTCATCATCATTTATTTACACAGCATGAACAGGCTGAAAATAAAATTTTTAAAAAGATTACAAGTTATGAAAGAACATAAATTAAAAAAAAAAAAAGAAAGTCTGGAATGAAAATCTATCACAGTAATTTTTTAAATTACTTTTTTTTTACAGCAAACTGAATGAAAATACAATATCTAAAAACCCTACATCATCATAATGCTTTCAGTTGCTTTTCCAAACCAGCTTTAGCAATTGGTGTTACTATTTCCTACTGAGATAACTGGCTGATGACAATGCTGGTAGTCCTCTTTGGTTAGAAAGAGATGTGCTTAGAATATTCTTGAAAAATGAGCTAGGTTTAAATTATTTATTTAGTATCTACACCTCTCTAAGGTCATGTCTTCTACAGGGGATTGAATTCTGAAAGAATGTTGCTTGGCTATATGATCTGAGTTTCTTAGCATCATCTAGATGTAGAAATAAAATTATATCATTCACCATGACAGAAGCTGAACTAGGGTAGTAGCAGATGTAAGCAGGAAATTGAAACTGCCAACTGAACACAGGTTGTCTCATGTGTCGACCTGAGTTTTTTGATAATGCCTTCTACATGCCTTCCAAGTTCTCAAGATCAGGCTGGGTCAGATCCTTATAAATAATTCCTCATTGAAGATACAATGTTTAATGTGATTATTTGGTTGCAATCAGATGATTCCACTAGAGAAGGAACTTGTCATGCCTACAGCCAATGAGAAGTCCCAAACCTGGTCTACTCTGATAAAAATCTAATGTTCTCTAAATCAAGTTCTATGAAGTGCGGAGGTTTAATCAAAATGTCCCTCTAGTTGGCAAGCTGGACTTTGAATGGGGATACTGTTTTACTCATGATGACATTAAACATTGTTCTGCAACCTATGGTAACATTTGAATTACAGGAATATTCCCTGTCATCTACTGAGGTGAAAGCTGATGCTACATTAGTGCATGGTACTGTGGAAAAGTTTTAGTATATGGTATCATGAATAAATACTGAGTTACCAGAATAATGTCGATACAGAACTAAAATAACTCTTTTAGGCGAGTTAAAAAGTAAAAAAATTTCTCTCCAGATATAAAGCAATTATTTTCAGACAGACTGTTTGAGCAATATGAAAACAAAGTTCTGAAATTTAAATAAAATTTGTTCCACTGATTTAACAATCAAAGCCCACAAACAGAAAAAGAAAATAGATTAGCATTTTTAAAACAATATCTGGATTCAGATACTTCTAAAAAAACTTGAAAATTTCAGAAAATCAGTCCTTTAAATAGTTAAAATATTTTCATTTACATACTCATTGAGCATGAAAATAGATACCAGGGTAATTCAATAATAATTTAAGACAAATAGCTGTGGAGGCAAATCATTTCATAAGAAGATTATGATACTTTCAGAATAGTAATTTATTAACCCAATGATTTTTGACCAGCTGTTGAATAAAATTGTTTTGTTTATAACCTCAGAATCTTATTTTATGATAGCGCAACACCTCTTCAAGTTTGCAAATCAGTTGAACAGCATGCAGCAATCTGTTCTTTTGTTTTCCAAGGTAAACCAACAGTTAACATTTACTACTGTATGATAAAATAATACAGACAAAGTTGTAAGAACCTTAGAAACTTTCACAAGTGGGTCCAGAAAAATTTAAAGATGGTTGAAATTCAGTGACTGATGAGCACCGTTCTGGATCTCCAATTAAGGTTTCAACTTCAGTGCTTCAAAATTTCACAGACTCTTTCATTCAAGATGACTGCTATATTAGAGTTGAGATTATAGCTGAAAAATTACAAGTAAGTGTTGTTAAAGTTCATAACACACATCATCACCAACTACCTTGATTACCATAAAATGAGCTCCAAGAGTATCAATAGATCACCATATAGAGAAACAGACTTTACAAATGCACAGAGCGGAAACAATATCAATGGAAGATGATATTTTGTAGAATTCTAACCTGTGATGCAGCATGGATTCACTGTTATGAACTAGAAATAGGGACAGAACACAGAATAGAAGAACACAAATTCAGCTGTCAAGAAAATATTCTAAATCCAACTATTAGCAGGAAAAATCATGGACAATTGTTTGGAATGCAAAAGGCGATCAGCCAGCAATAAATATCACATACTACTGCGACATACTTATTAACAAAGTGAACCCAGCAGTGCTGAAAAACACCCTGGATCTCAGTGAAAAGGCATCAAACTAGTTTGTGATAACACCCATGCGCAGCCTCACACAGCTCAGGAAACTGAAGAAACCATCAAAAAATTGTAACAGAAAGTACTACTACCTCATCCTCTATACAGTTGTGACTTCATCCATCAAAATTCCACTTGTTTGGACACTCAAAGAAGCACTACATGGTAAGAAGTTTAAAGGCAAGGGCAACGTCAAAGAAAATGTCAAAACTGTAATATGTTAATGAAAATGTAAATTGGCTGCGACATCAAGTCAAAAATTTCTTTGCAGAAGGCAAAAATAAATCAATTCAGAGCTGGGACAAGTGTATTAATATTGGAAATTTTGTTGAAAAGTTAAAAATGTCACATTCATTAAATAAACTGTTTTTAGCTCCAGAGAAATTTGTCTTTAATTATTATATAATCCTTGTATAATTAAAAAAGATAACATACATGCACACATTAATTAAATGTATCAATGCCTCAGATGAAATAAACACAAAACTTTAGACAAGAACAAAAAACAAAAACTTTTTACAAAAATTCAACAAAAAAAAAGTTCACCTCTTACTAAACATAGTTTTAACAAGAATATTAAATCAAAAGTCTACAACTACAGCTGAATTTCTTTTCATAAACTTTATTTTAACAAGATATTCTCATATTCAATAAGAATTTTAAGAATGGCAAAAATGAATTGTGAATTATAAAGCCATTTTAATTTTAATTCCATACAATATAATTCAACAATCATAATGTCAATAGATTACATAAAAAATGTTTGTTTTTAAAAACTTAACAGCTCTTAACTTAAAAATAATAATACATTTTTAATTAAACTTTAAAAAAAGATTTTTTTCATAAGGTTTTAAACATACTAATTGATAACATTAAAGATGAACAAGCGTACAAGCGTATTAAAACAATTGTCTACAACTCAACTACAACTCAATTTCTTTTCATAAACTCCATTTTGACATGATATTCTTATACTCAATGGGAATCCTAAGAATGGCAAAAAATATATTGTGAGTTATAAGACCATTTAAATTCAATACAATATAATTGACATTACAACAACAATAA
This sequence comes from Zanna intricata, assembly GCA_010016005.3. Lineage (NCBI taxonomy): Eukaryota > Metazoa > Arthropoda > Insecta > Hemiptera > Fulgoridae > Zanna > Zanna intricata. Next base: position 5,546 of record JAAAKQ030176604.1, read on the forward strand.
TAATTTCAGTACAAGTTTACGGTAGAAAAATATCTAATTTTAAAATTTAACATATTCATTAAGTAAATATAATTATACATTTTTAATTAAACTTAAAAAAAAAAAGAAGATTTTAATAAGGTTTTAAATACACTGATTGATAACATTAAAAGTTAGCAAAGTCCTCATGTTGTGTACTAATAAATAGTCATGATTTATACAAAATTATTTCTTTAAATTTAAAAAAAAAACTTTTTTTGGATCATATATAAGCAACCACTAAAGTTTAACAATTTTAAGCAATTAACCTTGGAATACTGTGAATATGATGTAACTTTGAGTGTGAGAAAAATCTTCACTTAAAGAAAAAACTTCAACCTATAAAGAATTGAATGTTATTGTAATAACATCTAAATCATTAAATATTTATTTATTAATGTTCAAACTGAGACCCTAATATTTTAGATTAATTGAAACCCAGACAGTTAAAAAAGATGAAAGACAAATTCTTCAGCATTTGAAACCGCCAAGCCTGACTAAGATCTCCAAAGTGGTCGGTGGAGCGGTACATCCGTATAAGATATTTAATAAACAGGCAAAATAATGTAAATTATTAAGCATTTAATTAATAAATTACCTTCATAATGTTAACACCAGTCATGTTTTTAACCATCTCAGGAACTTTGGCAACAATGTCAAGAACTTCACTGGTAAGTTTAGCGGCTCCTACTTCACCAGAACCACTCTGTACCATGGTTATCTTCTTTGCCTGAGACAAAGGTGCTGCAACTTCTGCTGCTATCTATAGAAAAAACACAACAAATAAATTAACAAAGCATATAATAACAAATTACACCATTTTTCAAATACATATTAAAAAGGATTTAAAGGCCAGCTGTACTGAATATGCTGCACAATCCAGTTTAGGCATGATTTTTTTTTTAAGGAAACAATCCCTTCAAAGATCCTATAGTAAACCCGTACTAATTGTGCTAAGTAAATTCCAAGGATAGTACTTCTAAAAGTCCCAAATGTCTATAGTACACAATGTATAGCAAAAAAAATATTCATTACACAGGGAAAACTATGGTAATAAGAGAGTGAGACAATCTACCCACACTAAGACCCTCAAAACCAACCAAAAGTTCATCTCAAATGACCCCCTTACAAGCAGTGCATCTTCATACTATCAAAATCCCTAATGATGGCAGCAGCATATTACGGCAGGACTCTTCTTCTTTAAAGTAAAGCCCTCCTTATATTCAGAACTGTACGATACATGAGGTTGAGCTGATAAGCTTCTGGCCTGATATAGAGATGGCACCAGGAGGTCTAATATCTTACTGGTATTCTACAATACTGCCCTTCACTAGCTTATATATGTAATTTCAGGTCAATAGCCTGGTTAGTATATGAATGATAGTGTTCGGAGAGAGACACCTTTGTTATTCTCGTGGAAATGGAAAAATTGGAAAAACATACATTTATTAAATACTTCCACTTGGAAGTTTAAATGCAGTTTCAAATCAAACAAGAAATGGACTTGGCACTAAAAGACTGTTCTCCATCAAATTCAACAATAAAATAGTGAGCTTCTGAATTTAAAAAAGGTCGTAATAGCACTGAGGATGAATTGCACTCCAGAGGCCCTGCTAAGGTGATGATTTCTGATGATTGAAAAGATCAATAAAATTGTGCTGGAAGATAGCAGATTAAAAATGTGTGAGATAGCTGAGTCTGTTCAAATACCAAAAGAATGTTTAAGTTATATTTTACATAATTTTTTGGCCATGGAAAAACTCTACGCAAGGTGGGTGTCGCGTTTACAAGCACCCAAGCAAAAGTTGCAGTGGAAAACTGTTTCATGAGATTTTGATGTTCTGTTCGATGCGTCCCCACATCAAATCATAACTGTGGATGAGATTCTGTCCACCACTACACTTCTGAAAGCAAACAATAATCAGAAGAGTAATTAGGAAACAGAAATCTTGTTTCATCATCACAACGCACCAGCACAACATTCATCAGTTGCCAAAATGGCTAAAATCAAGGAACTAGAGTTCCAATTGTTTGCTTGTGCACCTTATTTGCTAGATTTAGCACCCAGCACCAACCACCATTTCATAATGATAAAAAGTGGTTTGGTGGACAATGATTTAAGAGCAATGAGGAAGTTATTGATGTTGTAAATGGATATTCTGAGGAGCTTGACAAATTGCTTTATAAAAATGGTATAAATAAATGACAGCACCAGTATGAAAAACGTATTAGTCTTTCTGAAGATTATATTGAAAAAAAAAAAACCCCAAAAAATGTTCTTTCCTTTACCAGCCAGAAATTTATTAGCCCACCCTCATATGAAGGTATATAAATGACTTTAAAGTTAAAAATATTTAGCCAGACCCCAAATAAGATCACCTTTATCAACCCTCAAAGCACTAAGTTAATCTCACAGATAGCAACATAATGTCTTTATAATGATTTACTTTATGTTACTTCTTTTTTTGGTCTATCTTTTTTTTAATAATAGTTTCTTAATAATAATGTATTAATTAATTAATACTAGTGTTTTTTAACAGTTGTGTGCACTGTAACAAATGCCACAGATAAACTGCTTAAATAAAAATTAAAAAAAAAATTGTTTTAATGTCCTGAAACAAGTGAATAAGTTTCAATTTTTTTTTTTTAATTGGTCAAGCAGCCAGTTTATCTTTTTTTGGGACACTTCAAATGGATTGACCTTATAGTAAAAGCAGAAATTCATCCAACACAAGGAAAGAATTTTCAATGAATGGTACTCGTTAGGTTTAGAACAATTGAGGCAGTTTATTGCACATAGGATTTCACACACCTTCTTTGATCTTGGTTCTTATATTTTAATGACCTAAGCTTTATCTCTGAATTGTATCCATAAACCTGACATTCACCACCAGTAATATTCCTAAAGATGAAATTTGGATTATTGTTAGACAACTTTTGAAGAAATTGCACACACCTACAAAGTAGTTGTTTTTGAAGTTGGCAAGAGGTAAAGAACTTTTTAGTGACATAATGCAATTGAGAATTTTTAGTTAATTTCTTGGAAGTCTCTAAATCCAATTCCTTAGATAGTTTTTTGATGCCACTCTTATCAAACTGACTCGGTAAATTTTAGAATAATAACATTCAATGTTCTGCAGAACTTCATCATAAGTACATTTACTACAAGTATAGTTTATGAATCGTGATAAATGAAGTTACTGAAATTATGACCAACATTTGTACATCATAAAACATACATGTAAAAAAAAAAATATATATATATATATACAACAGTGTTGACTAGATTGCACAAAAAAGTTATAAGTAGAGAATTGGATTTTAATATTTCATCAAAAACTACATAAATATGGTGTCAACTTGCAAAGTCAGTATCTTTAAATGAAAATATCAAACCAGCAGGGATTTCCAAGATAAACCAAACACATTTTAATGAAAATTGGATAGAACATCAGTAACAACTGATCACAAAATTAATAAGCATAACAAACACCAATATTATTATTAATTGTACACACATATTTATCCAAAATTCAACTGGCAATACCACAAAAAAATGTTACATTTGATAAAAAATAAAATATTCTATGAAATTAGTAACTGGTATAAAACTATTTATTGCACTAATATTTTCTTTCCTTAATATTAATAGCACATTTACATTCTGTGTATAAAATGAGGAAAATACTTTATGACCAATAAAATTACCTTCGGTAATGTTTCTAATAACATTTCAATCACTGCAGCATCACGATATTCTCGGAATGCTTCAGCTTTTTTGGTCATTTGTTCAGCTTCAGCACGTGCCTTAGCCTCAACAGCAAACGCTTCAGCTTCACCTCTTACTCGTAAAGCCTCGGCTTCAGCCTCTGCTTCCAAGATCACTCGATTCCTATTTGCCTCAGCTAGTTTTTCCAATCTAAAAAATAAAATAAAGTAAAGAAAGCATAAAACAATAAAAAAAATTCTTTCTCTCTTTAAAGAAAAAAAAAACCACTACACTGACTATGGAAAGATATATAATCTTGAAATAAAAGTAAAAAAAGTTCATCTTTACACCAAATAAAATAACTTATATCACAAAAATAAAGATACTAGAAGTGCATTTCATAGAAAAAAGAAACAAATTCTAGAATTCAACATTAATTACTTTAAAAACAAAAATAAACAGTAAATTTGTTTTAGCTTTGTAATTTTAATTACAATAACAACACCATTTATAAATAATATCAACATAAAATTGGTCCTTCTTCTTTAAATAACAAGTTTCACAATTAGAAAATATATGCACATCGAAAAATCTAATTTAAAAGTTTAAGTTAGTTTAAGTTTACATTCATGGAAATAATATTTAATATATTTCAAAATTAAACAGTTTAAAATAAGACAGCCTTAACTAAGGAAGCATTTAAACAGAAAGAAAAAGTTTATTATGTAGAATGACTGGAATAGACTAGAAACATCTTAAGAAGTGTTATATCTGGCAAGCAAGTGTACTACCTCTATATGGAGATGAAACATGAAAATTAAGAAAAATAGAAAGGCTGGAAGCATTATAAAACATACCTGAATTTTTCAGCTTCAGCAGGCCTTCGTACAGTAGCTTCTAATTCCTTTTCACGTCTCTGTATTTCCTGATCTTGTACAGCAATCTCCTGCGTCCTCTCTACTACCTTAATCTGCATCTGTTCTTCTTTGATTCGTTGCTTTGTTTTTGCAGCTTGCAGTTCATATGCCATCTCTGCCTCAGCTTTCTAATAACATAAATGTATCTTTTAAAATTGTTGTATTAAATAATAAAGATAATTACTTAAAAAAAAAAAACATTAGATTAAACCTCTAGTTCAGCACCCAAAGAAATCTCAATACAACCCAATGCTCTAATAATAATGATAAACAAAATACATAAAACATACAATACTAATACAGTAATACAGAATTACGACCATAATTTTTTATTAAAAATGTAAACATACAAAGCTCCGGTAAAAAGTTTCAGGTCTTACATAGCGATAGCGTTAGTACTCTTAACTTCTTGACAGTGTCGCACGATTCCATTCTGCATTAGTGTAAAATAACAGTTTCAAGTTGCTGCATCACTTAGTATAATATTTACAGTCTGTTGAAGTGAAGAATTAGTGTTTTTTTTAAAACACTAGTAGAAACTGAAAGAAACTGAAGAACTGAAAATTTATTCAGTGATTAAATACTTTTTTTCTGAAGGGCTTAAGAGCAAAGCAAATTATAGAAGAGCGTGATACCACATAGGTAGACTACTCTCCATCAAAATGCTGAGTTGCAGAGTTTAAAATGAGTCGAACACACACTAGCGATAAACCACGCAGTGAAATGACACAATCCCTTATCACCCTTCGGAAGGGACACTAGAAAAAGAAAAGAAACAGAAAAGTGCATAAAATTGTTTTTAGCAGAACGATGAGTGACAATGAACAAGTTAGATTCTGTAGGCATGTCAACAGAATGTATGTGTAAAATTTTGCATGAACAAGTTGTGTGCTAGATGGGTGCCATGTTTACTTATCACACAAATTCAAAAAACAGTGCTGAAAAAACATTTCAAGTGATTATCTCAGGTTCTTTCAGTGCAATCCAGAGGAATCTTTATGTTGATTTGTGACTGTTGATAAGTCTTAAATTTATCACTAAACTCCTGAGACAAAATAGCAGTAATGGGTTGAAAAAGGTCATCCTGCTCCAAAAAAAGTGAAAACACTATACCTTAACAAAGTTATGGCGACTATTGTTTGGGATGCAAATAGAATAATTTTCATTTATTATCTCAAAAAGGATGAAACAATAAATTGTGAATATATGCAACCCTACTGCAGCAACTCAGCAATAAAATTAAGAGTAAAGAACCACATTTGTCAAAAAAAAGTGCTTTTCCATTAAGACAATGCTCCAGGTCACACTTCAATCATTGCTTTTTTCTTTTTTTTTAGCAACAAAAAACACTACAGCGTCATCATCATCATCATCCGGATAAAACAAATAATAAAATTAAAAACAAGCAAACTAAAATCCAAAACCAGTGTAAAACTGAAATATGACAAGAAAACTTAAAAATCATTAGCAAAAATCAATGATTACTGTTCAAATTGCTCTAATACCAGTCATATTCATCTGATCTGGCTCCCAATTACTATCATTTGTTTCATAAACTAAAAAATATGGCTTGGAGGGGAAATTTTCAACCATTAATGAAATTATTGCTGTCATAGATGGTTATTTTGAGGAGTTTAAATAAATTTATATACCAAACTGACATACACGCTTTTGGGGGAACTGGCTGAAGTGTATAGATTTTAATTGGTGACTGCGTTGTGTTAAACTTTCCTGGCATTAATTATTTATTTATTCTGATGTAGTGGAAAAATAATCATGAAAAAATTTTTTAAATACATATTTTTAAACTTTGATCCCCTCCCAAGTATTTTTTTTGGGGGCTACCTGCAGTAGTACAATGAAAAAAAAATGTTGGTTAATAAATAAAGTCTTTTTTATTTTTTGGGGAGGAAGAAAAATTCAGGGGAAATTTCTTTTTAAATGGAGGATAAGCGTATATGCTTGTATTGAGCTTAATATAAAGTGGTAATATGTCTGAAAATTTTGAGAGAATTGATCCCCTAAAAAAATATAGATCCCTATAAAGAAATAATTTTAGATGATACCCTAAAAGAAACTATCAACCCTATCCCATAAACATATTTGAGTATCACCCAGTGACAAGAAGAAATTAATGATAACCTAGTGTACCTTCTTTCTTTGTCTGTTTAGCCTCCGGAA
>JAAAKQ030176626.1:0-12370 GCA_010016005.3 Zanna intricata
TACCGAAATGAAACGATTGGCACTAGATAGGGAATCTTGGAGAGCTGCATCAAACCAGTCAAATGACTGAAGACAAATATTAAAATATAAAATATTTCTACACTTGGATGTTCAGCAGTTATGTAGATATATTTGTTTAAACTTTGTTCTACATACCTTTGTTGTTTACTAATTATTGAATTGAAGGGAAACTCTTTTGTAAGATAACACATAAGTATATAATTTTATTATATTAAATTAAGTACAGAAACATTTAAACACTTCATATGACTACAGTTTGTATGCAAAGTAAATTGGCCATTCAGTGCATGATTTATTTTATATTTTCAAAAATTATTTTTTTCTCTTCTCTTCAAAATGACAATTATAAACAGGGGAAAATAGTTTTAAAAAATTCTCCACTCACCTAAAAAATTGGCTTCTGGAATATACTAATAAATTTGCTAATGCATTTTTTTTTACTCTAAAACTAAAAAGTTTTGGAACATGAATTATTATTTTAAAATAATAATTTATGAGGTAATTTTACTATGTAATAAAGATGTCTATGTGTGTTAATTAATAAAACCATAATATTAGTCCTTAATAATAAATAAATAAACCAAAATAGAATATTCATGTGTATAATTGTTGTTAAGTGTATACAAAGTTGTTGTTAGCTTAAAGCACAATAAAGGTTTGTTGTACTTATTTGTTCTTAATTTCCCTGTATCCAAATAAATTTTCAGCCTCAAAAACCTTTACTGTTAAATTAAACAGTAAAGGTTTATATTATAAACAACTTGGGTACTACATTATCTAGATATTTCTAATAATATGGATAATAGAAAATTTTCTTTACAAAAAAATAAATCTCTTTAAAACCTTGTTGATACTATGTATGAAAAGAAGCAATAACCCCTGATGTAGTTGTCTAATGGTAATGTAGTGTTTGGATTAGAAAACTTTCTTATCTCAGGACTACCTCCTGAACATTTTACAAAATATTTATAAATATTTTCCTCATATATTTACAACAGTCACGTTGTCAATTGAAAAAACTTAAAAAAAAATAATAATTTTTAAATATCGCTCAATTTGCTCAAATTCTTAATAAAAAATTTGTTTTAAGCTTTCTGTAAAACACCACAGTAATCCATCCACATAGCTGCTAATTTTTCAAAAAATTGTGAGATTTTTTTCAGTTATTTTTATGATTTCTAGCATCAGGAGATTTATAAATAGGACTGTTAATATAGAATGAAAGGCATTACAAAAAAAAAAATTGAGCAAGAAGGTAGTATTATAATATCTGATCTGGATAGTATGTTTCTGATCATATACATATTTAAAAATGAATAGTATACATACTTATTAATTAACATAAAAGATAATCAAATATATTATAGTTTACCTTTCTGCCGAACAGTGTGCTGCATCATAAACACCACATGCTGCATCTAATACTAGCCTTCCTGTTGCAGGCATAACAACATTAGCACATGAATCGTATGTCCCATGCATATAATCAGTTGTCATGTATACTATTAAGCCCGTAATATATTTATCTGAAATTATGTAATCATTAATTTTTTCATAAGAGTTAACTGTAAAATAAGATTTTAAATAGAAAACATATAATATATACTGCTGTTGGGTGTTTCTCTTCTTTTTAAACTATTTATTGGTAAATTATAAGTAATGAGGTAATGAGCAGATTCCTTTTAAACATATTTGTCCTACCAGCCTTAATTTTGGAAAATTAATAATACAAAATGATTTAGCTTTTCTTTTTCATTTATTTATTTTTTATTTCTTCATATCTTATATTAATCTTTCCATGCCAATATTTTTGTAATATAATAATTGTCTTGTCTATACTGTATCACAGTGATTCTCAATCTTTTTGGCTCAATGACCCCCCAAAAAGTAAAAAAAAAAAAAAATATAATGAATATTTTGTAGCACACCCCAATTCCAACCCAATGAAATCTAATTAAAATTATTTATCTGTGTTGATATCAATGGTTACAAACTTCAATATATGAAGCGTACAAATAAGAGCAATTTATAAGTTCCAACTTGATGTATGTACTCCTCATAACTCATAATTTTGTCTACTTGCCTAATATTTGTTGTGAGAGTGTCATGCTTGAGTATGAATACGAACAATACTTTTGAACATGTTGTGCTTTCAGCAGTATAAAAGAGATGTAAGGGATTACAGAATGTCAGTTTAGTTTCAAATATAAAGCATGTCTTAGTGCCTTTATTTAAATTTGTAAAGGCGTAGTTTAACTAAAAATAATAATAACTGAGGTTTCAGTTTTTGGTGTATGGTCAAACAGTGTAATTGTGTTTTTTTTTCAATTAGATTATTTTGCAAAATGGACAAATTTGTGAAAAGAGAACTGAGCCATCTACATCCAGTGAATCGATTGGTAAAAAGACAAGATTGTACAATGATAGTTATTTAAATTATGGTTTTAATTCATTGAATGGATAGCCGAAGTGCGTTGTTTGCTTTCAAATCCTTTCTGACAAAAGCATGAAGCCATCAAAATTAATTCAACTCTTGGAAACTGAACATCTGGATTATAAATGCTAGGAATTTGTCAAAAGAAAATTACATACTTCAAGAAATCAACAAGCTTTTTATATTGTATATTAAGCTGAACTGATTAAAATACAGTAGAATCATTCTATCTCATAGCATTAAGACTAGCTAAGATATTGGCTGTTGCAAAATTGATTGGTTCAGTGTTTTAAGAGGTGTGGAGGAAGCAAAAAATGTTTAAAAATTCAGCTTTCAAATATCATAGTATCAAGAGGAATCAATGACATGGCAGTTGAAGGTCACTATTGTATAATTAAACAAGTGAGTTAAGGTGAATTTTTTAGTATTCAATCTGATGAATCAACAGATGTGACAAACAATTCTTATTTGTGTGTTTTGTGAGATATGAATGCAGTAATGACGAGGATATCTAGTAGTATCTATGGTAATTGACCATGGTTACAAACAAGTCTCATGTATTTTTGCGAATTTATAAAGTTTACATCTTTGAAACAGAATGAGATAATACACAATTTGCAAATTTATTACAGTGTGCATTGATTAGTATAAATCAAAATGCATTACTTAACTCTGATTTGGAAAAATTTCAGATTCATAAGTTTAATATTGGAAGGATGATGTAATACAGCCTTTAACAAAAAAAAAAAAAAAAAAAAAAAAAAAAAAAAAAAAAGATTAAATGTATAAATAAATGCTATTAATTGATCATTAAAAACTAGACAATTGTACAAAATTAATGAGATATAACTAATTATCTTACTTAAGAATTATGTAATTATACTGAACCGTACTAAATGATGTGTCCACTTCTGTTTTACTGATGGTCATGAAAGAACTCTGATTTTTTGCACAGGTAGAATCACATATTTGACGTCCTAGATTTCTTATACAGGATGTACATCGTTTATATACAATTTCAGCTGTTCTCATATTTTCTTCTAAAGTTAATATTTGAGCAACATCACAACACAAAACAGGAGGATCTAAAATTAATAAAAATCAATTGAGAGCAAGTACCCTAAACACAACTACATATATATATATATATATATATATATATTTGTGTGTCTGTGCATGTGTGTGTATATACTGTTATTTATGTTACTGTTATTTTTATTATATAAATTAACTATATTGTGATTAGTATTCAGATATTAAAAACATGAGACTGATTGGAAGACAATGGTTAATGGTTAATCTTTTTTATAATGGTCTGTGTTATTGTATCTTGACAGGGTTAGCATAAGAGGAGAAACTTCCAGGCTTCAGTAACAGCAACATTGTAACTGCAGTATGTTAAAAATTACCTAGTAAACTCCAGTTTTTGCTTAGTGCAAAGTACATTCGCTCTTATGACAAATTGTTAACATAGGAGTATGGAAAAATGATCTGATGGGAATTTAAATTAACAAGTGACCTGGTAAAACAAAAAATTGAAGGCCGTCCATTGTCACTCATGAAATCATTTAGAAATTGTTACAAAAATTGTGATATTAGAAATTTAATGATCAATGAACTAATATTAATAATATTTGTATATGAAACGGCTTTGGAAAGAATATGGCTATCAGAAAATAAATATAGAAAAGTACATTGGTTATCAAAAATGCTGTCAAGCAATTAAAGAATAATTAAGTGACTATTGCACAAAAATTACTCGTGCATTATGAGAATAAGGAACAGTGACTACTTTCCAAACTGTACTGTTATAAAAGAAAAAATGGGATATCTCTCCAAACATCCTCATTCACCTCTGAACTGTAAATGAGACTTGACATGTGTGAAACCCTGTGGGATGCAAGGCGAGCACCCCATGCGAAGATAAGATGAGAACTGTGTGCGAGGTTTTGGAGACTTAAGCAGAAAAGATTTTAATTTGACTTAATGAACTGTGAACTAAATAATTTGAATCAATAGGATGATTAATAAACCTTTTCCTTCATACTACCATTACCTCCTCTTTCCATTTCACCCACAATAGTGAAAAAACATGGGCTACGCGTTTAGTAGCCAATCAGAGAGCAGGATTCTGATCCCGTCATGCGAGAATTGAGAATAAAAGATGATCATACATTGCTGCAAATAATATTAATAAATAAAAGTATTTAAAATATTAATATTATCATGAAAATCACAGATATTATCCAATACAGAAGATTCCTGCCAATTCACAGATATTATCACTTCAAGGAGATAATATAAATGCTAATTATGACACAGATAAAAACATATTAGGTAGTATAAAACAAACTTTTATAAAATGCATGACACAAATAGTTTTGTAAAATCAGTTTTTTCTATTTTTGGAAGTAACAAGGTTTTATGTACAGGTGTGCCCAATGTAATGTTAGAGTAATTTGTCTTAAAAAAATTACATATATACATATAAATATTAATTTTGTATTATAAATTTAATATTTCATATAAATATTAATTTATTAGATGCTTTTATTTATATTACTGACTTTTATTGTTAAACTTAATTTAAAGTTAAAAAAAAAAATGACCTGTGTGAATGGATACCAATTACAGTCGGTCTAAGCTTTGTACAAAACCTTTAAAAATATATTATTTATATTGAATTTTTCGTCATAAGAAAGGTTTGCTTCAAATTCTGAGCAGCCTTCAGATTTTTTGCAACCTTGGCAAAAAATTGACAATGTCTCATTGTCAATGCCTTGCGTTGGTCCTGGGTACATCATAGCAGTAATAAAGACTGAGGCATTCACAGTATTGCAAAGCAAAAAATTAAAATACCAGTTTCTTTTTTTTTATTATTATTTTCATGCTTCTAAAAATTAAATTTATAAATTACTTGTGTAACCATTTATTTTATTTTTTTACAGTGGCCATTGTGTAAAGTATGACATTTCAAAGACATAAAAATTGTAAGTGTTCATCTTTTAAAACTTGTTTGTACCCAACTATGAATAATTTGTCTACTGTCAGAAATTTTATATTACATAAGCAAATAATGTATATATTAATATAATATTAGTGGCTTTATGGATGATTAGAACTGTGATGTTTCATCTTGTTCTATGTTGAAAGTAAATTTTAAACAGAGACATCTACTTTTTTTTTTACTTTTTGCTTCTTGTACTTACCTTCTGTTAATAAATGCGGGCATCTTTTCTGTAAAATATTCAATGCCATTAAATTAGCTTCAAGTGGTTTTGGTGGACCTTTATAAACACAATTTTGATATAAACCACCATCTGTTTGATGACATTGTCCATAAGAAACACAGTGAAATGTGATGTCGCTTTTAACCACTATTATTCCATGTAACTGTAAATAATACACACATAATTTTCATAATTATGATAGATTCATATCGTTATCATAGAAAATATAGGTATTAAAAATCTTAATTTATGTTGTATTATTTAGTATGATTTATAATAAAAAAAATGCCTAATTAAAAAAAAAAAATATCATAAGTGGTGTTGTAAGTATAATAGTTATTATTTTAGTAACTATTTGTTATTATTATATAAAGTATATATAATATTTTTTATTACTATAAAATAAGTATATCGAAGTTGGGGCAAATTCAAGGGCATTCAATGCTTCTGGTATAGGTGTGACATGTGTGAAACCCTGTGTGAGGCAAGGCGAGCACCCCATGCGAGGATACATGAGATAAGGTGAGTACTGTGTGCAAAGTTATGGAGACTGAAGCAGAAAAGATTTTAATTGGACTAAATAAACTATGAACTAAATGATTCGAATCAACAGAATGATTAATAAATCTTTCTTTTCCTTCAAACTACCATTACCCCCTCTTTCCATTTCACCACAATAGTGAGAAAATAGGAGCTACGCGTTAGTAGCCAATCAGAGAGCAGGATTCTGATCACGTGACCGGAGCGCCCATCTTAGAATTTCTCTTTCCCTCTTCCGCCATTTTTGGCATAAAGTCTGAAATGAGAGACCATCTTGTGACGCGAAAAAAAATTAATTTTTTCAAAAATTGCAAACATCTCGAAAACGGAGGGTCCTAAGGAATTTTTGGCAAAGAATCCTACTTAATACAGCCCCAAAACATAGGAAGGAACCATATGCGTTAAATTTTTAAAAAGTTAGTAAACTACCCATACTTTGCACAGGTCGTAAAAAAATATAATTCTACATATCTCGGGAATGGTATTCCGATTTAGAAATTTCAAACGGAATCATAAACTGTACTAGCTAAGGAATTATACTGTTTAAACTAGAAAACTATTTGTAGTTCGCACGGGTCGTAAAAATATAACTCGGGAACGGTATGTTTGATTTAGAAAAATCAAACGGATTCTTAAACTGTACAACCTAAGGAATTATACTATTAGAAGTAACCACGCTTCGCACAAGTCATATCTCTTACGTTAAAGAACTTAAGTGTAAAAATAGATATAAAAATTTCAGTGTGTGTGTGTGTGTGTGTAACTAAAAAATAGACGAATCTCGAGGATGACCCTGGTTGTCGTGATCCATAAGCGGCAATAGGAGGACGAGGATCTGCTCAAGGACTGCGCACAGAAGTTCGTGCATGACCCGTACTGTCTAACATTAAATATAAATTATCTTAATACAATGAACCTGTGCAAAAAAATTTCCACTCGCGTGGGAATAAAATTCAACATCTTCCTCAAGATAAAATCAACCTTAAAGAAAATCAAGGTTACCGAAAATTGTTTTTTGTCTGACGAACCTCCCCCAACAACAAAAGATTGCTTCAGTTCTTGTTTATTTGAAAGTTATCTCAAACAAAATGTCATGGGTTATATACAATTACAGAGTTGTCAGTGTGATTATTTTGCACATTTCAAATATTAATTTATATATTTCAAAAATTCTTAGCACATCAGTCTGCGTTCCTTGGCGGTATGAACGTTAACAGTAGAACATTATTTTTTAGACTACACGTAGTTAGTCTGTTTAAAGTCACCGCATCCAACGTCATCTTTAACGAATCGTTTAATTTAAAGGCCTTCATTTAGAATTTTTGATTGACCGTCGAATAAAAAATTCATTTTTATAATTATATTATCACCGTCTTTATCACACATATGATCCGCTAAGATAAACAACATACACATAATTCTATTTTAATTTAAAACAACGGTGACAAATGTCGACTACAGACTTTGACATCAATTTACTTAATTAGCTCCATAACAACGACGATGTTTTTTTTTTTTTTTTTAACGAAATGGAGGAATCCGTTTTACAGTCGCCCGGGCAGTATCGGGGTCGCTAACAGATTTCGTAAGGTGTTATACTTGTATATGTTTTTTATATGTGTACCTGCGCACTACCGAGTAAACCATCACCCCTGGCATACCCCCTCATGGAACCGCTCACAACGCATTACTTTTGTATCGAGGGAACGCCCACACACACAGTCGTACTCCACAAGCAATCAAAACCAAAAATGCAGGAAGGAAGAAACGCCCACACACACAATCGTACTCCACAAGTATATCAAAACCAAAACACAAATACAAGCATTCAGTCACTATGAACCGAATGCAAGGTTCATAGCGAATGTGAGGTTGACAACTATGTTTGCAATGCAAAGTTATCTCAGAGAATGAACTCGTTTGTTCTGTTACATCACCTTTATCCCTCTCTCACCTTACCTCATCTAGCATCACACAGAGTGCTCTATTAATACACTAGTCCAGCCTTGCACAAGGTGCTCGCCTTGCCTGGGGTTCACACAAGTCCCGTCTAACCCAGAAGAATCGAATGCCCTTGAATTTGACCCAACTTCAGAAAATTAACACTACTATCATAACATCAGATAGTAAGTAAGTAACCAGAAACTAAAACAAGTTAAACATAAAACAAAATGAATAAAGAATGCACTGAGTGGTTTAACCTAGAAAGAAAAGTATGCCAAAAGTGCTTCATATCTTTAAGTTTATTTAATATATATGTTGAACTTATTAATTAAATGCTCTGAAAGATCATTAATCATTAGATAGTAAAAAAAGGCCGGCCTACAGTCTGCTGTGAAAATGTCACATGGTTTATATTTCATTATACATGATTTCGTTAAATGTTTTTGCTGTAACTAAATAACATTCAATAATTTAGGGTACTGACAACAACAATCTGAGAAGTATAAATCATTTGAACGAATGAATCATTAATAGGTTGCACATAGCCTGCCCAGCGCATATGTGGTCCGCTCTGTGCCAATAACAGCTAAAATAAAAATGTGAACACTTACATCTAACAAACCCATGTGCTATCTTTTTTTAGAGGATAACCAGAGAGTGGTTAATACATTAGAAATAAAATAAATTAGATATTAATAAATTAGGAAGAGCATTAATAAAGATATTAATCAAAATCCTCTGAAAGAGGTTGAAAGAATTAGCAATGGAGTAAGGAAAATAAATTGTATAAGATTTGTAGATGTAATGTTTTTAGAAGATGAACCACAGGATATTCAGCAAATGATTTCAAAATTAATCGACATCATGTCAGAATATAGCTGAAGAAATGTTTACAAAAAATGAAAATCAAATTAGAACACATATCTAGGTAGACTTTCATTTTTTATTAATTATTTATTTATCCTTTTTTAATTAATAATCATTTTATCTGTATTAACCACAAAACTGAAATAAAAGATTTGAAAAATGTTTAATAATGTGGTTTCTGTAAATTCTACATTGATTGATAAAAAAAGTAGCTGGTATGGTTTTCATTGAATCAATTGTATTATCTGTTGCTGCCTAACGTAGAGTCTGCTATACTAACTTACACACTTTATGTATGTTGTTGATGAATTCATCCAAATGACAGTTTTGAAGTATTTAATATAACAATCATACAAAATAATTACTTAATATTTTGACCTTGATTTATTTATGTGATTGAATAGTAAGTAAGTAACCAGAAACTAAAACAAGTTAAACATAAAACAAAATGAATAAAGAATGCACTGACTGGTTTAACCTAGAAAGAAAAGTATGCCAAAAGTGCTTCATATCCCTAAGTAAGTAAGTAAAGTAAATAGGTACAGTAAGTAAGTAAGTAAGTACTACAGGATTTTAATATCAATGAATTTTTTTTTTTTTTTTTTGAGAAAGTAAACAGGACTTTTTGACCATTTCCCTAAACATACAAGAGCAAATACGTATCTAACCTGACTGAATTTTTACTTGGAGAAATCCACTACATGCAATAATTTAAAAAAAATATTGCTAATAATTGTTGATTGATTTAGTGCAAAAAACTTTACTTTTATCACTATGCTAAAATTTAGATTTAATTTATACATCCAATTACATTTGAAAATTCACTAAGAAACACTTCCTGAAATCTGCAGACTGTAGGTTGTAATTTCAAAAAAACCTAACTAGAATATTGATCAGCTGCTTTTGGAATACATATTAACTACAAAGACTGATGACTCTTGAGATAAATATTGTAATAGGCTCTACTTTACGCAATTCATTCATTGTCAATCTTTGCGTACATATCTTTTCAAGGTTTATTTGCAGATTACAAATACAAGTTATGGTAATTGAATTTAAGAATTATATTAATTAAAACATA
Source organism: Zanna intricata (assembly GCA_010016005.3). Classification (NCBI taxonomy): domain Eukaryota; kingdom Metazoa; phylum Arthropoda; class Insecta; order Hemiptera; family Fulgoridae; genus Zanna; species Zanna intricata. Next base: position 10,118 of record JAAAKQ030176626.1, read on the forward strand.
GACAAAGCAAGAATAAATCAACAATAAAATAATGAAAATAGTTTTGAGTAACATACATTCACCAGACCTTTAATTTAGTAATGTGCATATTCTTATAGTACTTATTGATTTATCCAGATTTTATACAAAAATTTAAAGTTGAGAAACTTAGTAATTATCATATTTTAAAGTTTTATTTCTTTATTCTATATAAATTTTACTTTAGCCAAGTCTATTTTATTTTTTCATTTGATTTATACATCATGAAAAAATTAGTTTTTATATGACCTGAAATAATTTAAAAATATAAACCAAATATAAGCTAAAAAACTGAAAAATTTTAAGAAGTAAAATTGTTAATGATTTTTAAAAATGTTTTTGTTTGTTTTTTCATCTACCTCCAGTAACAAGTGATGTGGTTTTCACTCGGTCATTAATTTCTGTCATTCACCAACATTAAAAAAGTTTGATATTATATGTGCGAGCGTACACACAGTAATTCTTGAATCATATAAACAGTCATTGTTATACTAAACAAACACAGTTCAAATTTATTTCACTATTTCACCACTTTCTAAATATGTTTGTACCTAAATGAGAAAAAATCTGGCAGTAATAACATCAGATAATGTCAGTGTGAGAATGGAGGAACAAAAGTAACAGGAATGTCTACAAACATTTTTAAATTTATATTACAAAATCTAGTTCAGTTTATTATTGCAAACATTTTTTGTTTTAAAATGAATATTATTGACTGTTGAGAACAAAGACACAGTAAAACTGAATTAAAATTCTTTTAGATTCATTTATAAATCTAAAACCGAATGGCATCACAAAGTTAGAATGATTTGGTTAAAAGGGATTGGCACTACAGACAATGTCAAATCATTCTACATCTTAGTTTATGTATAAAGATTAGTTTATGTATTTCTCATTACAACCTCTTTTAATAGCAGTCTTTTAGAAGGTAACTTTTAGTCAGTGAAGAAAACATTTCACTAACCTGTACGCATACTTACACATAGACATAAAACTCATAGTCACATTTGGAAATAAATGCAAAACAACTTTGTCTTGTTAAATAATATTTCGTTCGTTTATGCAACTTTTGTGAAACAATATTTATATAATTTTTAATTTGTGTAATAAATAAACATTTAAGTAACTTTGAAGTTATTTTGATTGTTTACTGCTGTTTCATTGTCTTCATAAAATGTTTCATTGTAGACTCAGTAGATGTAAATTATTCATCTGGTAGGTTTAATTTTACTTTTACTTGGTGTGAAAATACAAGAATATATATTTTCAAGGTATGTAAAAATAATGAAAAACAAAATATTTTTCTCTAATAGGTAAGTCAACTGTTGACATCCTGCTGACTAGTGGAAGTCAACATGCAAACCACTAACTTGGGTTTAAAAATGTTAAAAATATGCTTTTTGTTTTATATTACATGTACAATATTTATTATATTACATTTAAAATATATATTAGAGTAATTGTAAAATGTTTTCTTACCAGAATATAAAATAATGTGCGAAGATAACTGATAAACATGTTTAAATAAGACATATAACTATTACATTATTACATTTTGAAGTAAAAATTTAATGTTATAAGTGTATAATTTATAAGTACGTGATAATAAATTAGTTCTCTTGAATAGTTATATTAGATAACAAAATTTATCAGTCTGATTGTTCATTAACTGTAAAAAAATTTATATAAGTATGTATTGTATTATTGAATATAATTTTAAAAAATACAAATTTGAAGCTGGTAATTCTACCCAAAATTTTTCAAGGGAACAAGAAAAATTTATTTATTTTTAAATTACAGTGCTATGAAATTTGTGCCAAAAATAAATAAAAAAGTAAAATAAGATAAAATATCTCCAATAATTCTAGCTGATATAAATAGCATAATTCTCTAATCTGTCACATTTCATTCTAAAACAGTAATGTTATCATAAGTAATTTCATTAGCTTTTAGTTAATTTATTATCGTTTTTTTTTTTGTAATATTTGAATTTATTTGAATGACATCATTTAATAAATAATAAAAATATTAAAATAAATATGAATAAAAAAAAAAAGGAAAAGAAAGTTTAAGTAAAAAAAAAAAAAACTGTCAGTAATCATATCTAAAAGGATGTGCAATAAGGTTTATTTAATTTCACTGTTTTCCTGGTTTTTCTTTTTTTTTTTCTTTTTTTTTTGTGTTTAACCTCCGGAACCACCGTTAAGGTATATCTTCAGAGGATGAAATGAATGA
>JAAAKQ030176637.1:0-12370 GCA_010016005.3 Zanna intricata
TTGCGAAAAAACCATCTTGTCTCTAGCAATACACTGAACGTTATGATTGCATTGTTGTTACTATCGGTAGTGTTCTAGTGCGTCGCCGCGATGTTCAGATGTTGGACGAGTCCATTTCAGTAACGAGTAGGGGAGTAAGCTTTACTTTTGAAATTTCGTGGATGAGTGATTGATGGGTTGGGTTTTATATGGGACATCCTGTACTTTATCGGTTTTATGTAATCGGTAGTTGTTCACACTAACAGTACTATTTATAATTGTTGCGTCATTAAATAGCACTTCTATTTAATTTTGTTCGTTGTTAATGCCAGATTATTATTAATAACTAGTCAAACTTCTCGATTTTTCAGGTTAAGGTTATATTTGTCGCCAATAAGAGATAAAATTTTATAAACATTTATGAATTCCTACCTAAAACCTACAATGTTGCTTTCAATTAGTTTTGCTTTATTGATCCCTTGAATTTTTTGCCAAAATATATTGTCGTGGAATCCGTCAGTACAAGACATTCAGTCGATCACCTTAAAACGGTTCTTTATCGTTTGCGTTTGGATAGACCAGGTTAATATTCGGATACCTTAAATCATCTGATGATGCTCCAGCATCATCCGCATGGATAACAGCAGCGCAACGTGCGCCACACTCATAATTGTGACCATTACTACGCTGCGGTGCGCCAGAGATTTAAATTTGCGCAAAGAATGGGCGGTACCTTTAAGCGATACCATGAGAACGTTTTAAATTTCTTAAAATTTTCTCAGAATTTAATAAACTTGCATTTTCTGTTTATTATTTGCTAGAAATCGTTTACATTCCTCTTCCATTTCATTTTGCAAGTATATTATAAATTAATCGTTTTAATAATTTTCTCGGTAAGTTCTTGTATTTATTATTCAATTTTCTGAGTTATGGATTTTTATATCAAGTTTAGTTTGGTATCATACATGTATAGCCTTTAAACCCTTTATTTTGTATTCGTCGCTCTTGCAGAATTTTGTTTGTAAACTACATTTTTTAAATAGACCAAATAATAATTTTATTAAATTTTTCGCATGCTAAATATTAATTGTGTATTTACACACAATTTTTTTTTGAGTTGTAATTAAAAATTAATATACTATAATATTTTATTTAATTAACAAATGTTATTTTTTATACTCAAAACTGATTTACTACTTCTCTGCTGTGTTTTTCATGTATTACTAATATTATTAGTAATTTTAGGTTGTAAACGAAGAAAAAAAATAGTTAAATGGGTTGTTTGCACAATCATTAATCTTAACGTACATCTTATTAAAATAAAATTTATTAATAAGTAACTAATGAATAGTAAATTATTATTTTTATAAGCAAGAAGTTATTTATTTTACACATTAAAATGTGTAAACTAGCCCATTGGGCTGGTTTAGTGGTTAACGCGAATCAGCTGATTTCGCAGTCGAGAGTTCTAAAGTTAAAATTCTACTAAAGGTTTTGTACCGTATATTAAATCGTATAAAACATATACGGATTTGACATCACCACAACAAGTTTGTTAAAATATTTTAAGATTTGCGTCCAGTAGAGTGGACTAAAAAATCTTATACACATATATGAATATAAACACGACCGGGGGGGCATAGTAGCGATTTCTAAATCATTTGGAAAAGTTTAATAATTTAGAAATAAACTAGAAGATGAAAATTAATTTATTAATATAAATTTCATTAATTAGTATTAAAATTAATAAGTAAGTAAATCCCGTTTCTGGATCTCTTTATTAATTCCGTTTTAAGTGTGGTAATTTTTGCAGTGATTTTTATTTTACAGATTACGAAGTAATCCTTGGGTTATTTTAGATTACGAAATAATCCTTGGGTTATTTTACAATCTCGCAAAAAAAAAAAAAATGAACGAAGTCGATGTACTTTGCAAAAGCTTGTATAACATTAATTACTGAGTTCTGTGGTTGGGTTTTACTATCTCAGATTTTAATCGGAGGTTCTGGATTCTAAGAAGGCTTGATGGTTTTCACGGGCCTAAAAAATGTCAGTTCCATATTTACACACAAAAATCAATCGATTGTATTCTTACACGATAAAGTAATTCAAATCTTTAAAATGAGAAGTTATAATTGTTTAAAGGATTGCACTGTGGTTTAAAAAATTTATCACAGTTTATTAAAGAGAAAAATCTTTTGTTTACATATAGGTTCATACATTTAACTCGAGTTATTTTAAGCATGTAAGTCATGTTAACTGTTTAAGTTGTTCAGAAAGTAAAATTGCAGAAAAAAGTAAATAAAATAAAATTGCAAAAAAAAAGCGGCTAATTATTCGTGTACAAGTTACATTTCAATTACTGGATTGGGATAAAAATAGGTGCTGCTACCTTGACAACTTAGCGGGTTAGAAAGGGTTAATTCGTGTAACTAAGTACACTTATCATTGTCTGACTAGTTATTTTCATTAGTTCTGCTAAATTCATTTTGAGTTAAGCTTAACTTATCTTAACCAATTAAACTACGTATTTTTCTTATAAATGTTAAGTTTGATTTATGACATTTTCTATGTAGTTTAAACTGTAGTGATCCTATCTGATATATATAATAGATATTATAATATCGTTTTCACAAAATTTTAGAAAAAAAGAAAACCTTTTTTGAAGTATTTCATATCAAGCTATAATTTTAAAGATTATTTCGATGCGAGTTTATGTTTAATGGAGTGTCCAGTGTTGTTCTTAAGGTAAAAATTCATTTTAAAAAATATGTAAGATCAATCTAAATAATTAATATATCGATGGATACATATGGTTATACCCACAGAAATCATACAGGCTCTCCGTAAAGAATCTAGTGGCGGTATGAATTAATCAAAAGTGAAGAACAAATTATAATTTTTTCCGTTTTTAAGAAAATGTTCGTTTTTGATGATGTATAAATGATTGTATAAATCATTTACTGTGTGGCTTTGCCTCTGAACGATTTTTGAACGATTTTTTTATAGTATACTCTTAAAACTTTTTTATTGTATGTAGTAAAATGCATATATTGTTTTTATCGTCGACAGCCTATCCAAGAATATTTGCGCAGCTGTTACCAGTACAGTTACTTGCGTCACCGGTTAAGTGACACTAATATCATCTCCTCTAACTGGGAACTATTAAGTCGTTTTTCATTCACGACGTAGAAGTGACTCGTAATTGGCGGTTGTTGCTCTGGCATTCGACCGTGCGGCGGATTTCTGGCCAGAGTAGCTATGCCAACTTCAAGCTGACGTTTTCTGGCCCTTGGTGGGTGTTTATTATGCAGGGAGCGTTGGCACAGTAGTTAATATGCAATTAGAGTGGTAGTTCTCACTCTGTTTGTATGTATGCAAAGCCTGATAGATTGTTACTTTGCGTTTTAGATCCTATGTAATTTGACATCAGCCCCTAGTATTATGGTGACCAAAGTAATTATAGCTTATATTGGCAGATTCTGGTATGGATTGATTTTGATTCTGAAATTATTTTACAATAGCTTTTTATTCGAGCGCGTTAATTACCACGTAACAACTACTTATTACAAAGATTTTATTTTTTACGTCATCTCTGATTATTATTTTTATATTAAAATATCAACTCTTTTAGAAGCTGAAACTAAAAGAAAAAAGGTTAATTAAAAATTATTAAGTTGTAACTAATCTGGTTGTTCAAAAAATTCTGTATGAAGTTTGGAATGACTTTGTAATTATGTAATGAAAAATATTTCCGAAGGAAAATTTGTTTTATTTTTGGATTTTAGTAAAATTATTTTCATTGCAGGCAAATCAATTCTTCAAAATTTATTTATTCGTGCAATAAGTATCGTTTATCTATAGATATTTTAATGACAATGTAATAGATATTATATAATTTTTCTTAATGTTTTTTCCAACTCCGTCAGGAATTTTATGCAACTCAATAAACAAGAAAATATACGATTCATGTTTGAGATCGAAAACTGTAATAAAATATTTTCTTTACATAACATTTTATAAGGAATAAAATAAATTTAAAAACAAGGTTTTTAGAAAGACATTCGGTACCGCAGTAGTTGTATTATACTGGAAAAATTACTCAATTCTATGTAGAATAAATTAACAGTGATTCAGTAGTATGATCCACAGATTAATCTCTATTTTCCTCGAAATTGAAGGCCGCCGAGAAGGATTATGTATTATTTAGGTAATAAAAGTTCCCTGATTGATACATTATTCAAGAGACAATAAAGGAAAATTCTTAAACAAAGAAATTTAAATAAAAGATCAAAAACCTGTAGCTACTACATACATAAATAATATGAAAAAAAAAATTAACACTTTTAATAAATATCAAGGTTAAAAATGTCATAAAAATAATATTTAACGACATTTTATAATGTCGTTAAAATTAATATTTATATAAGAAATGTTATAAAAATAATGTTTATTTAAAAAAATAAAATTTAATATATTTTATAATATATGTAATATTTCATTTATAATATTATTTATATTTATATATATTTTTTTGTTTAATCTTCAGAACCACCGTTAAGGTATATCTTCAGAGGATGAGATGAATGAATTGTAGTGTGTGTGAAAAATGCCATGCCTGACCTGGATTCGAACCCGGGACCTCCGGATGAAAGGCCGAGACGTTACTACTCAGCCACGGAGAAATAATATTTACTGTCTTACGTACAGTAAGCTCTTTTTCTATAGAAGATCAAGCAGGCGAATGTAAAATAACATGTGCAACCAGTAAAAGTTTTAATTTCCGTCAAACGGGAAGAGCACCTATTAAAAGAAATTAAAAAATGTGCTTTTATTTTTATAAAACACAAAAAAAAAAAATACCTGTCATCTTACTTACAAAATTTACAGCTTAATTGATTTCTAAAAATTTTAAACCCATACATAAATTAGTGCAGTTCAAGGATACGAAATTTATAAGGCTTTAAATTTATCAATCTGTTACAAAATAATCATTGTAACTTTTATACCCATGTATTATATATACGGTATAGGAGTATTGTCATGTAACAAAAGCCCAACATGCACTTCGTTGGGCGTGTTATATCAATGTGAAATCGTATATTCGACTTTTTAAAAAAGGCAACGACTTCATTCTTCATTTCTTTGTGCAACCTGACATGAAAGTGGCGGCTGATATTATTAATAATGATTACGCATTTTCACGATGACTAACGATATGTATCAGGTCGTTTAGTAGTCTTCATCATTACTGTTATACCACCTCACAAACAACACAAAGTACCCAAGCACATGGTGAAATTTGCACTAAATTTACTTCTGGTTTAATAAATTCTTATATAATATTACAAATATTTTTTTTTCATAAGTCAGAAATAAAATTGTCGTATATGTAATAATTTTTCACATTTTTTATGTTGAGTGATAGTTAAATTTTAAGCTCTTAACGAATTTTGAGAAAGTTAAGCGACATCGTTGTCAGGCATTTATATTAATAGCTTAAAGAGGTTAATTAGCTTATGGTCAAATAATTAAAAAATATTGACTTCGTAAGGAAATAATTTGTTATTGCAACTCCTAATTGTTCTGTTCGCCGATTTGTTTACATTATTGCAATTGACCCGTCTCCATAATTCTCCATTAGTTCGTTGCTACAATTCTTATTGGTAACTAAAAGAAATCCTCTGATTGAAAATCCTAAAAAATTTTCATTTATTTTTTTATCCCGGCATGTTTAATTTTTTTAGTAAAATGTTTACTTTGAGTTGTAAAACTTGTTATACAGTAAGAAAATAAGGTAAAAGATGATGAAACCCCGTTTGAAATTTGTTTATAGCAATGTTTAATGTCATTTGAGTCTTTTAATTAAAACATAATGCTAAACCTAATATTACACCTGTAACTAACTTAGAGCTGTTTGAGTTAGCAAGGAAGGCAAAGCCCCTGTTTTCTAACAATAATAAAAAAAAAAAGATTCTAGTTAATTACTAAAGATTTGGTGGATTTTGTATAACTGAACACATCTTTGCTAACGAAATTGAAAGTTAACAATTAGTTTCATAATAAAAAAAATCTGGGGTAATAATTTTCCCAATCTTTTTCTGATGAACTGTACAATTTCCTTTCATTTGTACAATACAAATTCCTTTCCTTTCATTCGTCTTCAATAAATAGGGTAAACTAAAGCTGATTTTTCATTCCTTTTAACGGATCCAATAGAACAGTTACTTCTTGAAGAAAAGAACCCGAAAATAACTGGGTTACTGTAGCTGAAAGAACGTGCAGACTGCTCGGGGACAGTGAAATGAATTAGTTATTGGAAAAATTTTTTTTTTTAAGTTCTTTTTACTCTTTTCATACGAAAGTAACTCTTTTTAAATTAAAAGTGTAATTTTTTCAAGTTTTTTGAAGAAAAATTCCATTAATTAAATGAAATATTAAAGTGTAGATTTAACAGGAAAGAAAATAACATGAATGTTAAAGATAAGGAAAAAAATAATCTAAGACTAGTTTCGATTAATTAACCATTCGTTATTAATGAAATTAATAATTTATGAATTCCTTTTATTTGTTAAAATCAGTTTAAACTTCTTCATGTGGTAAATGTACAAACGTACAAATTAGATTATACTGGTTTCTGTTGGTCAACTTTTGAAAACATAAAATATTTTATAACTCAAGAAACAGTTGTTTTCTAAACGATTGATAAAATTTTTATATTTAATAATACATTTTAAATTAAAATGATATATGAAAGATAATTGTGTTCAAAGATTCTAATAATAGAAATTGGTTTAAAAGTAGAAAATTATTCATTTTCTTTTGAATGAGTAACTGGGCTTTGGTGAGATGGTAAAAAAAATTCTCTGAAAATGATTTCAATCGCCTGAAACCGTTACATAATGCTTTCTACGTAATTGTTTTTAAGCTTGTGTGGGATGTTCTATTTTACATCCTGTCTTAAAGACATCTCTGTTGTTCTCTCATTTTATCTGGAATTGAAAGCACCTGAGTTTTTCCATTGCTATTTAAATCTGAGAGATTTCAAAATAACGCTTAAAAACTTCCTTGATATTCAAATATTAAGTAGTAATGTTTGTATTTTAAATTACTCTTATATAGTACCTCTTATTATTAATTGAAAAATTTAAGTCGCTTTTGAATTTAATTTTGATCTGTTGGCAATCTGTTATAACGAATTGCTTTCTCGATAACGTCATAGTTAATCTTGGAACTTTCAAAAAGAAATCTTTTTGTAAAGGTGAAGAAAAAACTTCAGTAATCTTGAGCGACGCACAGTAATGTTGAGTGACACATTGGGTTCTCTGAGGAGAGAACTCGTGAGGAGAACCTTTTTGTACAGTAGCAGTCTTTTATTTTTACTTTCCCGGCTGTAGTTCTATTTCTGCTGTAGCATGACAGCTTAGGTCAAAATTTTAGCTAACGGAAATTTTGTAAATTTCAAAAACTCCTTTGTTCAAAAAATACAAAAAGTTTTAGAAATTTCCGGAAGATCTATGTATGTACTTAAGTGTATTTGCCTGTATTTTAATTAATATTTCCTAACTGATTCAAGATAAATTAGTCTAAAATGGCTCATTAAATATCTGTATACGGGGAACTACGTTTAAGGGGATCGGTAAGACGGCAGAAAAAGTAAATAAAACAGGGTTTTTGGAATTTAGGGCACAATGTGGGGCGGGGACCCAATTTTTTTTTTCTGGAATCTTAAGCGGTTTCACGGGCTCTACAAAAAGTTTCCCCGCAACTTTTCGCTCAGACATCTCCTTCTAGTTGCGCTAAAATTTTGGAGGGGAGGCGTAAAACCCCACCGAAGACGAAATTTCAATATTTCGGATTTTTCTGATCGGTTTTAGCGCACCACCTACAAAAAAGCTCTCTTGACACTTTTCGCTCCGAATTCACTTTATGGGTTAGAATTAATGTCAATCAGTCAGTCAGTCAGTGACCCATGCAGCTTTATACATATTAAAAAATATATATGTGATAAAGCTATTTATCGCATAATTTATGTAAAAATAAAATACCAAACGGTATATTAGAATAGTTAGTCTTTTCGTGACGAAGTACTATCATTTTATTTGTGATAGTGCGCACAATGCGGGTGATTGAAGTTTATAATTTTTTGTCGTTAAACTGCAAAATTGCCTCAAAACTAGTCAGCTGAAACTGGGTAAGATCTAGCTAATAAAATTCAGTTGGGTTTACAACCAGTGTGCCGAATTATATTCTCAAAAAACTGTGTGGTGACAAATGGCGATTAAAAAGCTTATTTTTTTGGCTTGGGTTCAATGTTATTGAAAAATTTACTATATTTCTTAAAGATAAAAAGATATTTATTTTTGTTTGTTGAAAGTTTAATTAAATTCATCAGTATATTTGCTGTAGAATAAAAAAAAAGAAAGAAAACATTTTTTTAAAAATTGCCAGTTCTGTACAAAAGTTCATTTTTATGATTACTTTTTTAATATCTTCATGTTTTTATGGCACATTTAGTGTACTAGTATTTTATTTTCCTACGTTGCGTTTAACCTGTTTCTATTTTATTATGTATTTACTAGGATATGATCATTTACAAGTTATTTTTCTAGTTTTATAACCTCTCTTAATAGTTTCTGTTAATTAAAAGTTTCTACCGTAGCTGGTAGACATTTTTTATTGTATGAACAGTTTTAGAAGTAATCAAACGTTAAACAAATTACGAGCATTTGATTGTTATTTAAAGTTGTATAATATTAAGAGTTAAGGCGTGGTATGTAGGTTACTAACTCATGGGTATGTTTTTAGTTTCTAACCTGTTTTATAATTTTTTTATTAACAAAATCATGTATTTTGTTAGTTTTTTGTGCTTATATTTTCAATGAATTAATGATTGTCGATGTAATGGAAAATATTCATTTGAAATCCTCATTAAATATCGATAAAAAAAAGTCTATTAAGATTCCACCACTTTAGAGCTACAAAAAATGATATACATCACTCGAAAAACAGGGTTTGTAATAACTTCTTATTTGGAAAATACAGTTTATTTTTAATGTAGTTCACACATTATTAATAATTGCCTTGTTATACGAGACGTATTTGCTTGGAAATCAAAGAAAAGAAGAAAATGAAGAACATGATTTAATTTGTTGACTAAAATTTTAGAAACCGCTTTAGTGAATGTTTGATGGACTCTTTCATCAATTGTTTTTAAGTCGTCATAACATCGTGCACCTTTAACATGGTTTAAAAGGATTCTAAGATGGAAAAGATTGTGATTTGTGGGAGAAACCGAATATATTGTACTAATGATATTAAAAATTGAATTTCTTGGTTCTAAATTTTTTTTTCTCCTTAACCTGTCAACGTTAACTAAATTTTGACCTTTAATTTCTTTCCCAGTGAACGTTTCAGGGATTTCATGGTAAAAAAATAATTCCTTGCATTTGGATTTCATTGGTTTAACTCGAAATAGTCTAACAACATTCGTTTTTACATCTAAAGCAGCTTGTAAGGCATCAGTATTACTTGCATCGACAGTTTATTATTTGTTCATTTGGTAAATGCACTGTTAAACGAAAAATTGTATGACTTGTCATGTAGTTTTGAACATAAAATTTTCCAAACAATTTCAGATGCACCCGCGTGAGGACTATTAAGAAATAATTGACGTTCTTCATATTCAACATCACTATCAACAATTTTAGCACAGCTGAGTTAAAAAAAAAAAAAATGTATATATTTTTACAGATATTTTGTAGCTTTTATAATCGATAAAACTTCGACGTTTATATGACAATTTAGAAAAAGGAACAAATTGGGACATGAGGAACAACGTAACGATTATCACCAACAAATCCTGAATTTTTGTAATACTTCTTCCATTGTGTGGTCTTGGATATTTTGAATATGCGTCTTCATCAACTGTTATTTGTTCTCATAACAATTTATGGAAACGTTTGGAGAAATGTCCATCTTTTTACGTCCCTCTCCGCTAGGTCCATGAATCATTTGAGTTGCAACTAAGTTAAACAAATTAGGATATAGTTCAGGATCAGGAAGTTCAGCGTTGATAATTCGATTAATTACTTCTACAGTTCTCATTTTGTTGTAATCTCCAAGTAATGTCACTAAAATATGGACACGTGGAAGACGTGGGTTTTGATACTCAGTGTTATAAATAAATATTTTCAATCACCAACATATCCTTTCTTTTCAATCAAATCAAACAAAAACAAAACAGACAAAATTCAATTTGCTACCAAGTTTAGTCAATCAGTTGATGTTTGTCCGTAAAAAAGATTTTCAGTTATCTCCGTCCAGTTTGGATTACATATCATAGTAACAAATAAATCTGGCTTTCGAAGTCTATTTACAGTAGCATTGTATCTTGATAAAGCTGTTCCATATTTTCATGTGATCCTGGATGTTTTAATGGAAGAATGAATTTTGAACCTATGGAAGCAGTATTATTTTGAATTTGGTGCTTTCTCATAAATTCTTCAACGTAAGTGTAATTGCCCCCTTAACTTTTCTGTTTGTTTTTTCTCAAATAGTCAACTTTTTCTGTGTTATCTTTTAAGTCATGAATCGAAAAAAGCCTTCTCTTCCTTCATGCATTATTGTATTAAATTATTCCCCTTGTCGAATTGAAATTTTAAATTTTGCATACGCATTTCTCGTCAGTTTTATTTCTTGATCCCTTGTGGTTCTCTAAGAGAAAAGAATATTGGATCAACGTTTTTGTCCAATGCATTTACAGTTTTTAAATATCTTCCTTCTTTATTAAATACAGTTACCATATGAATCAGGAATTTCACCGTCATATCGTTGCAAAAAAAAAAAGCTACACCTTTATTACTTGCTTCCAGATTGATTATTCGGGATCAACTCCTGGGTTAAACCAAAAATACAATGATAAATTTAAAGATTGGGCATTACTGCTCTTAACATTTGAAAAGCTTTAACTTGGACATTTATCCTCCCCAAAGAGTTTGAAAGAGCTGCTAAAGCAGGTTGATTTAAGCTACACTATTATAAAAAATTAAACACCTTTATTTTATGAAATCGGCTACATGTTACCGAACGCTCTGACTTTGGCTGTTTTTAAGTAAATTCTAGCCTAATACTTACAAACTCATTAAAGCACATCAGATTCATCCTTCATATTAATCTAAGGGTAATTTTTCAATTGAAAGCTTTGTTTTAATTATTGTATTGTTATATTTAATATGCTATCACTGTTGTTATATAACCTTATAGATACAATTGTATCTATTTAATTTTTTTTGAAAGAAATTTTAATAAAAATATTTCCCAATATGATTAAATATTGGTTTTAATAGCTCTCATTTAAAATTAAGTTTCAATCCAGAAATAGGATATGCCACGTTTTAAAACAATGTTTTTAAGAGCGCATATTAAAAACAGCAATTGCAATTATTTTTAACAGATGGTAAGTTTAAAAATTTAGGGGGCGCTGTCTGTCCTCGTTCATTTTCTGCCGTTCGAACTCAGATTTTCTCGTTTACTAGTCATACGCGTTCTTTGCATTTCTCTTTCATTATTTCTTTACTCCTTAAACTTAAATGACTATACAAAAAGTAAGGAAATATTAAAAATCGAACAATTATATATAATTTTAATAATGTAGCCATGATCTTTGGGTAAAATGCATATCTTTAGCCAATGATTCTTGGACATCATAAATTTTGTTTTGCGAATTTGGAGTTAAAATGGTTTCAGAGAAATATTAATTGTAGAGATAATTTTTCGAACATTTTCGGCCAGCTGCACCTAATGGCGCAGAGCGGATGGCACGTGGCACATTCCACGTGATGACCCGGTTGGCTGCGCACAAACGAGTCTCCCCGGCTAAATAAAAAATACTTTTTTTATTGCTAAATGTTAACCAATAAAAATATGTAAATAATAATAATATGTAAATAAAAATATAAAATATTTTTAATAATAATAATATGTAATATGTAAATGTACACATGTATAACATATAATAATATGTAAATTAAAATATAAAAATAATCTACGATTAAAAAATGAAATTAAATAATCTGCAAATTAATTAACAACGGACTGCATCTATCGGGAGAGAGTCGTAGAGGGAGCCGTGTGCTTCCGCTCGGCGCACCATAATTATCACAATACATTTTTATTATTTATTGTTACCATCGGTAAAAGTACAATGTTTTCTTATAAATTGTATATAATAGTAAGTAATCTTACATGAGAGAGGGCCCATCCAATAATGATACCCCAACGAAAACATCTTCTGAAGGATCATCATTTAGCCCGACGGGCTGGTCTAGTGGTTAACGCGACATCGCAAATCAGCTGATTTCGAAGTCGAGAGTTCTAAGGTTCAAATCCTA
>JAAAKQ030176670.1:0-12369 GCA_010016005.3 Zanna intricata
TGGTGACTCCTTCCTTAGTAGTCCCCACCCGGAGATCCGAACGGGGGACTAGTTTACCTCCGGAATTTTTTACCAAGGAAGCCGCCTCCATCATTGGTTTTGAAAATGTAGAGAGCCACATTTTCTTGGAAAAATATACAGCTGTAGTTTTCCATTGCTTTCAGCTGCGCAGTACTCAAAACATTGAGTGATGTTGTTATGGCCGTTTAAGTTCTTCTGATCTACGCCCTCAACAACTACAGAAAGAGCTGCTGCCCTCTTTCGGGAATCATTCCTTAGTGTGACTCTCAACAGGTACCTCTCCGAAATGTTGCACCTTCGGTCCAGCTACTCTGTATCACTGAGCACACAAGGTCCCCCACCGCTGGCAAGATCTCATGATTCGTAGAGGGAGAAATTTCAGATCATAATATGCTTTGGGTACATACTATTATAAGCATTCAACCCACTATAATTTCAGCTATTTGTGAATAATATTTTACAGATACTCTCAAAAAAAAATTATACAACTTATTTTAATGCTTAAAATTATTTATGAATTCCTTACAAAGTTAATTCTTCCAGTTTTTGTACAGAAAAGTTTCCGTTATTATAAATCTCTACTATTTTGTATAATACCATAATTTCAAAGAAATTAATAAAGTAATAGAAAAAGTTCTCTTATTGTCTGTTTCACCAATCAAATATTTTCGCACATCAGCCAAAACTAATAAAAATCAGTCGTACAAGTAATATCTTTGTTGTAATCATCATCACAGGGTCTGAGTGTAAGTGAACATGTTATTCTAAAAGAATGCGCTTGAATAGTATCTCTAGAACTAGATGCTAAGATTACAGTCATATAAAAGACTGGGACACAAAGCAACAAATTTTGTTATGAAACGAAGTGACATATGTGTGATTAAAAAGTATCTGACCTTGGCTCATAAGAACAAAAATACTTAACTTTCTTAGTTCAATGACTAATTCCCTTCAAAGTATGCTCTTTTGATGTAACACTCTCATTGCAATAATGTTTCCATTTTTAGAAGTATTTTTCAATTATTTTTAGTAAGCACCATGACGTTTTGACGCATTTGTTCTGATCTTTTTTTCTTTAAATTTTTTTTCCTTAAGCTTAGGACAGCTAAAAGTTGCAGGGAGTCATATTTGGTAAATTCACCTAATATTTACATTCCAGTATGACTGTGCAACTTGCAGTCTGTTTTTTTTTTATTCATAAATGAAAGAAGTTGAGGAACAAATTTTGCTATATGCATCATATCATGAGATTTCCATTGAAACTGATTGTACTGAGCTAAATAAAATTCCTATTTCGCCTTCAAGCTCTCAAATTGTTATTTGACAATCATTCATCACCATCTGTCAAATTTACTTGATTTTTATGGTGAAAGATCTGACAGAGTGTTTATCACATTTGAAGATGTTTGGCTGTCTTAAAAATGTCAATAACTCTTTATTCATGTGACATCTATAGCTTGATATCAAAAGCTGTTTAAATCTTTCATATTGTTTCTGCTTGCATGTTACAAAGTTACAAAAAATTTGATGCATTTTCTCTGCTCAACAGAGCATTGTTCAATCATTTTGAATGACAATGAAAACATGACAAGCACTACCCAGATGTTTTACTTTCATGGCCACTTGATAGCAACTGGCTGCAAAACATGGATTCACATGCAACCAATACGAATCAAGGTTACATTACATCATGTCATGGAACGTGACCTTGTGTATGGTTTAAGATAACCTTATAGTTGTTACCACAATAAAAATTAAGGTCGATGCTTTTTGACCACATCTAAAATGCATATATATTACCTTATGTCAGAAGGAGGAGAAAAATATTTTGTATTGTACTTAATAAGTCAAGATGCATAAAAAATATTAAGAAACATCATCATGTAAAAAATAGTAACTATAATAGTAGGACAAAAATTCACACAGTTTGGTTTTTTATGTACCTTTTAAAAAGTGATATTTTTAATACTTAAAGCTTGAGAATCTTGTTGGGCTGAAAACTTAAAAATAACCTTTAACAAGTTTCTTACTGTGCCCATAAATCTGTGTTATTGAGTATTTTTGTTTCTTCAAATTTTGAGAAGTTGTACGAGTTATAAATGCTTTTGTTTTTATAACATAGCACAAAGAAATGTTCAGTTTTAATTATGATGCAATTCATTTTTGGACTATATTTATATTCTTTGTACAGATTTTTTTACTTTATAGAAGATTTATTTATTTAATCACGTTGGATATGTTTTCCTTTTTTTTATATTTTTAAGAACTGTTGCAATAATGAAATAAATATATTACCAACTGAAACAGTGTTAAAATTTGTTTTTCTTTAATAAGTATGTTTTAAATTAATTAAATATGCTTAGAGTGAAAAAACATGAAAATTAATGCATTCATCACAAGATACATATCTGTGTTTAACTTGAAAAGAAGTTGCCCTTCTCCAGCATGTATTTCTAAATTTCTTATTTACTTTATATGGGTTAATCTTTCAAGAAAAATCTTTTGATTTTTATATCGAGGAAATATTGAGAATATATATTTATTACACTTTCTCAAACATTTTCCCAGAAAATATCTTTGTTCAGTGTCATCAGATCTCACCTTCCTTCATCTGTTGTCATGACTTATCTGGCCAAAAATTACTGTGTTAATTTTACTAAACAAATCCATGTATATAATTCTATTCACAGTGTGTCAATCTCACCAAATGAAGGTAGGTATTTTCTGTTGCAATAGAAATTATTTCCATAAAAAATTTAAAATGTATATGTAATATGATTATTTGAACAACAAAAAAATGGTAACAAATGTTGCTAATTTTTCCAGCCTTGCCCTAGAGAGATCTTTATTTCAAATAGGTCACAGGTTTTTTTTAAAAATAATGACCAATTTATGCAAAATTTTGAGTATTATTTAAAAAAAGCTGGCAACACTGGTAGGACTTTCCCATCATGTGGCTTTTTTCTGATGCACAGCTTACATATAGAACTTAATTTAAAATATTTAACATCTTATTTAAATATAATATTTTCTGTTTATTTAATTCAGTGATTCTAAATAAAGCATGTGCGCATACCTCATTTCATTTGTGTGGGTGTGGCAGTACTAGAAGCCACTTTAAATATTATTCATTTATTTAATTCTACAGCTCACGTGTGACATCACAACATAGCAGATGACTACAGCAGCTGTAAATTAGGGCAATACTAAAGCTACTTGAGGAGAGGAGGCACTAATGATGCAATATACCCACTTAGCCACTAGATTATTTATAGCATTTTTTTGAGGTGGGGATGCAATTTTGTGAAATGTTTTTTTGAAAATTTTTAAAAAATTATTAACAAAAGTGCCTAAGAAAAATAAGATCTTATAGGCAAAATCTTGAAATACTGACGGTGACCTTGCTCTACAGCCTAACCCCCTTGACCTTTTAAGTTGAAAATTTAATGGCATCAATGCATCATATATAGAAATAATCTGACCAAGATTCATCAAAATTGGTCAAGTATTTTAATTTTTTAAATGAAAAATTTTCCAAAAACTTCAAGACAGACAGAATCCATGTAAAAAAATGATGGCAAGAGATAAAATCACTAATATCTTTTATAATACCTTTCAGAATTGTTAACAACATATTTTTTATGAAGTGGATTATTAAACACAAAAAGAATTTTTATCTTTCTTTCAATATTTTTTTTTACGATTTCACTAAATAATTTTTATTTACTTCTTCACAGTAAATTTTGATAACATTCTTTTTAGTATATTTTTTCTTGTTTCAATATGTTCATATTGCAATTATAATAACAATGGTATAATGAAATGTTCTATATTGTATATGTTCTTATGTAATATTTAATATGGATTATATAATACAACCCGTAACACACACACATTTTCTCTTTGCAATTAATAAAAAGTAGATGTTTGGTTTATTTAATCTTAAATTCTGAAAAATAAAGTTTATAAAAACTAGTATTAAGTTTTATACTTCTAACCCAATATTAAAAAAGTATGTCACAGAATAAATTATTTGTCTTTAAAAAAGTATAACAGATCTTATTTTTAAAAACGAGAAGATGAAAATTCGCTTATCAGTATTACACAGCGAGACAGAAATATTTGCATGAATGAGGGATTCCATGCCAATTCAGTAATTATACTTCATAACAGATATAGTACCAAACTTTGAGTTATCTGAGCCCAAGGCAAAGGGATATTAATGTGCCTTTCCGTTTATAATTTTACCATGGACTGTTTTGTTTATTTATATCAAATAATTAGAAAGAACAAAACTTTATTTTGTGCTTATTTTTAATTTATTAGAATTTGATTCATCCTTAATTAATTAAAATTCACTAGAATATTGATTAGTATTCATTCATTCTTGATGTCTAATATGTACTTTTTTATCATTTTTTTACTGTAGGTCAAATAAATTATGCAAAAACAAATGGGCACTAAAATATATCACAGAAATTTTAATTTTTAATGAAAATAAATCTCCCAATGAAATTTTTACTTCCAGCTATGCATTTACACCAAATTTTTGTTAATTTGAAATATTATCCAATTTTTTTTAATTTAATACAGTTAACGTTTGTTCTACACAGAAAAAAAAAAGAGTTAAATCTACACTTTTATGAAATTAAGTTAAAAAAATTAAAATTATTATGTTACAAAATTTACAAATAAGCTTATAAAAACCTTAAATAATTTTGCAGTAAGTAACAAATTATTATTGCAACATGATTCTGTGGATATTGATACAAGAGATGGATTTGAAAATTTTCACTGTTTAAAGGGTTAATCACAATTACAAATTATGTGATATGCATTATGATAATAATTAAAATATATTTTTTAATTTGAGGGTAATTATACAAAAGTGATGTTATCTTCTGTTTACTATTTCTATCTTGTATTTTATTATAAATAATTTTGATGATAATAAATTATGGGTCAAAAGAGGTATAGCTACATAAAACTGGGCATTATATAGTCATAACTGTGTCTTACTAGATGGATGCATGATTATATAAATAACCTCCTGCATCTGGTAGAATTTATTAAAGAAGAGTGTTCTCTTACCTAGGCATATTTATATCATTTTTCATCTAACAAGGTAGATATTTTCAACAAAAATTTTTCAAGGCAAATGATAATTAAATTTACATTTTTTAAGCAATACTTTTCTATTCACTAAGGCATCCCTCCCAACCTGGATGAATACGCTTGTCAAACAAGATTCAAAACAAAAGAAATGTATATCCTGTCTTTACTTGAAAATCAAAACGGTAATTAAAAAGAAGTGACTGATGATTAAAACCAGTCAGAAAAATTTAATATAATTTTACAATATAATTGTTGTAACTGTGCAATTTGAGAATAGAATTATGAATGTTCAAACTGTACTACCAAAAAAGATGATAAATTAGATATAAAAAGATGATACATGTTCAGGAAACATTTAGATTTGCAAATAACACAACATCAACATTTTTACTGAAATGCTTTCTCTGTATAGCAATAGCTGCTGTGCAGTGAAATAGACCTGTAGCTGGAAAAGTAAAAATAATGGCATTTAGCAGATGTGTTAAGAAATTGAAGAGGCAAGTTAAGGTTAAAATTTATATAATTACCACGTAAAACTTAGTGAAACAATAAATATGTAATTTAATTACTTCATCGATATTACAATTTTTTAAAGGTTTACATCACACAACTCATTCTGATAACTTAAAAAAATAGTACTTAATTAAGAGTATTAAAAATATTTGATTAATTATACAAACATAATACTCTAAAATAAGAAGTAATCTTTACCATTATCTGACTGATACAAAAAAATATAATAATTTAATTATATCAGTTACAAAGATTACAGACTCTTGAATTTACATGTCAGAACTGGTACAGAAATCAACATTAAGATTACAAAATTACATCATCAATCTTCTTCAAAGATTAATCTGAGTTATAACAATGGGTTTCGCATAAGAATGTACAATTCTTTTTATTAATCAAAACCCCACAAATAACTTTAAGAATTAAAAAAAAAAAAAAAAAATCACAAAATTGAGATATCTATTCTCTTCAGTTTCTAAACATAACATATTTTAATATATATATGCTTTTTCTACTGTCCCACAATAAATATAAAAAATTTACATATATGCACATATAAACAATAAATTACATATAAAAGTAATTTATCAAATTTACAATACTGTGTAAGTTTGGACAGTTTGCATACCATAAGAGTTATTTGAAGTGTTGAAAAAAAAAAAGTGTATATATATATATTCTTTTTCTAAAGTCAATTCTCATGAGAATCACATTCCTTTGTATTAGTATACAAAATTATATTTATTTGATCAAGCACAGAACAATATATAAAGTAGGATGACACTACCTTATTTTCTTATACATGCAAAAATGTTTTCTCAAATTTCTCGCATCATCAGTTGAAATACATCTTTTTCTTTCATATTGTTCACATCAAATTACATATTATAAATATTATAAAAAATAAAAACTTTGTTTGTTAACATTTCATTATTAGATTTTTTAAATATGAATTATAAAAATCAGTGGTTCAAAATTAAAAATTGAAATTCATATTTAAAAAATCTAATAATGAAATTTTAACTAAGTTTTTATAAAAAGTAAAAACATTTTTTAGTATTTTGTAATATTTATGTGTAATATGTAATTTGATGTGAACATTATGAAACAAAAAATATACTGAACTGATGATGTGAGAAATACGTAAAAAGTTTTTGCATATGAAAAAACAAGGTAAGTGTATCCTACTTCATTTATTGCTCTGAACTTAGGTTGATGAAATAAAAATTTATGTATGCAATGCAAATTCATATCATATATAAAATGTTAAACCTAGTAACATGTTCTCTGCAGATTACATTAAACAAAAAAAACTGTTTCTAATAATAAAAATATTTCCACAATCTGAACCTACACTCGTACATCACAACACTACAATGTGAAAATTCTAGTATCTGCTAAGTCATAAATTCTGGTTTTATAAACTTAAATTATCTGTAATATACCAGAGTCTTTTATGTCAAATGGATATTTTATCTGAATATTATTTATTTAGTCTTATGTTTTTAAAATAAGAATGTTGTAATTCTTTTTAACATCAGTGGCTTTAGGAAAATAAGTATAAATATTTTCCTAAGTTACAGCACTTAAATACGTTTGTAAGTTATATAGAATTGATGTAAAAGTAATGTTATTTCTAAAATGAAATTCAGAAGATTTTGAACACAGTTTATTTCTATTCTTTCATATAATGTGTAACTCAGGGGTCAAAACAAGTTATGGTAATATAAAAAGTTCAAGGCAACTTAAAAACACAAAGAAAGTGTTAATACAGTACTTTGAGACTCCAATAAAAAATGAAATAAATTTTTTTCAAAATCAAAACTGAAAAACAAGAAACTGGACAGGCAATTTAAAAAGTACTCGTTATCAACAAAAACAGAAAAATTGCAGCCAATTACTTAATGACACATGGTAACTAATATACATAACAAATATAAAATTCCACATATTTCTGCAGCCAATTATGCTCAGTTAAAAATTTAATTGTTTTATGCTAAACAATAATCAGAGTAAAAAAGTGCACATTATTTTATTAATTTGATTTCATCTGAATAAATTCTTTAATAATTATTGAAACTACAGCAAACTATTTATTTAGTCTAGCATTACAAAAAATAACAGTGGCTTAAATGCAATGTTACAAACCACTATACTATTCTAGTGTACATTACATTTTTAACTTTACTGCTCAATATCTCATCCATACAAAGAGGTTAGATAACATTATAATGCAAGTTGTTTGATTTATGTAATTTAAAACTCAGTAGTCAATATTTTCTGATCAATGATATTAATTCAAGATTGTTAACCTAATAAAAAAGTTACCAGCAGATAATAAAAAACAAGGTTTCGTTGATTTGTATCTTTACAAATCAGTAAGGGTATTGAAGTTAAAATGGGAATAACAGAAAGGGAGCATTACAATGAATTGAAAAAAAAATTCTGAGAGCAATTCTCAATACATAATTAAAATAAAAATGTTTAGAAATTTATTTTTGAAAAAATAATTTTGATAATGATTACCTCAATTTCAAAATATGAATTTTTCATTACCATATCTAATTTAAAAATATTTTTACACCTATCTTAAAAGAAAGTTTAGTAAAGAAGAAAACCTAAGTTTAAATACCTCAATTATAATCTTAAAGGTAAAATTATTTTCTTAACTTCACAGTCACCATATATAAAATGAATTTTTTTAAATTAATCACAGCTCACAATAAAAAATTATCCAATTATAAAACTACAACATTAAAATAAATAATTATGTATTTATTATTAATAAATATTCATTATTTTGATTATAAAACAATTCTTAGTAAAATTTTTCACAGGTTAAGATTTAAAGCTACCAGATTTTCGATCATAATTATTTCAAATCGCTACATTTAATTAAAATGACAAAATATCACGTGTAAGTTTTCAGGAAAATAATCAAAGAAATAATTTATTACACATGTACATGGAAGTTACTCATATTTTATTAAATTAAATTCACTTATATGAAAAATGTAATTGCTTTTGTAGGAGAGTAGTATTATTTCTTCAAATATACTAAAATGAAAAATTTGAGATGCGTAAGATATGTTTGAAGATGGAATGAGCCAATAAAGCATGTTGAAAAGTCTGTGTTTATCTGGAAAAAAGAAAATTTATTAAAAAGTAATACTGTATTTTAAATAGAAATAAGATCAAATAATACTATACACAATATATTCTGAAATCAGGAACTTATTAAAATAACAAAACTACAGTGTAAATTACATTATTGTCAACCAATATACATCTACTATATTCCAGAAAATTATTTTTGATTATACATGAAAAAAGACTTTTAAAGAATTATACAAAAAAAAAATTATTATTTATTTTTCATTTATAAATGAAAAATAAAATTCTATTCAATTCATTTCTATTTTAAAATTTGCAATAGGAACAAGTTTTTAACCCCTCTCCACTACCATTCCAACATAATTGGTGTCATTAAAAATATAGAATGGGTATATTTTCTGTATTATTAATAAATCCATTACATTAAATATCTAATAATTTAGATATATTATGCATCATTATTACTTTTAATGAAAATGAAATATAGTAACATACCTACTATCGTTTCTTCTTGTCTGTTTTTTTAGATGTTTTCTTTTTCTTATCGGTAAAGTAATAATAAATAAATTGACTAACTAAAACAGCATTTCCTAAGGTCGCAAGAGAATAAGTTATTATCATAACATTATCACCAGTCTCTTGAATAGAGGTGAAAATTCTAGCAGCTGAACCAAAAAGAAGCATAAAACAAGTCATTGCAGACAACTGTCCAGTACTTCCATTTTTATAGTTAGTAAAAGCCTGGATCATCTGGAAACAGATTTAAACAATTTAAACATCTGGAAACAGATTTATACACAGAATTACTTAAATTCCAGCAATTTTTCTCATTCTTGCATAGTTGAAGTATTTTATTGCAGAAAGGAGTGATGAGATCTGATTTAAAAGAGAAAAAATTATGTAATTTAAAAAAGTAATGCCACATACTTACATTACAAAATATTTTAACCCAATTTATTCATGGAGATTTATTCACTGTGCAACACATAATGTCTCACAATCACTGTAGAAAAATGCTCCTTCACTGAATTTAGTATTTGAAATTAAATTAAAATATTTATTTTAATTGAACAACTGCATTCTATATTACTCTAGACTATACAAAAACTTCTCTGCCACAACCTTCATATCAAGCATATGATTAAATCTTTGGAGGCTGCAGGCTGCGACACAAAATGCCTCATCAGTTTCATTCATCCACTTTCATGTTATAATTTGTAAGCAACTTTGTAAGTTGGTTTTGTAGTGAATCGGTGTAAATTAGGAGTCAATTGTAGATGATGGTGTGGTGATGTGTTGGTGATGATGTTAATGAATGATTCACTATTATTCATTTTTTATTCATAACTAAAGTTATAATATGTTTTAAGCCACCTCAATCTAATATAAATGGTAAAAAGCTACAAAACTAGATAGTGAAAGTGGAAGCCAATGTCAAAATTCAAGTGACTTTAAAACTGATCAACATTACATTATCTATAGCATAATAAGATGAGAAAATATAAAGTAAAAATGCAACTGAAATTCTATAAGGTTTGACTATACGCTAATGCATTGAAAAAAAATTCTGAAGCATAAAATAAATAGGCAAGAGAACAAGTATTTAAAAGAAAAAGTTCTTAAATAAAATTAAATGTTGTCTAAGAGACACATTGTACAATAATAATAACACGATATCAACTTCCCCACAATTTTTTAACAGTCCTGTCACGGTCGCCAATTTACATGAGCAAATGATTTGTATATAACACGATATCGACTTCCTCACAATTTTTTTACAATACTGTCATGGTTGCCAATTTTAGTGAGAACATGATTCGTAAATAACCAACATGATATCAAGCCTTCTCACAATAATTTAACATAACAAACAAAAACAAACACTTACAACAGTTAACAAAATCTATATGAAACAATTTTAAACTTCGCGCAGCGTAAGCAGCAGCCTAACCTTTTGGAACACGTCACACAAACGAACCAACCCACGAGTCGCTCAACCCGTTATATATACTCTTAGCTGTACATCTAGAAAACAATAGAAAAATCTATTTGCTTCTATTACAAATATCTTCATTATTTATAAATACAATTAATTCTAAATAATATAAATAGTTACATTAATTACAAAACTAAACTTTATCAACGCCAATTGCCAAATAAAAATTCATTCTTCAGTAAAAATAATAATTCAAACAAAGATACAACTTTACTGTTTCTAGTACAATCCATAAACATCTAGTGCTCTCTATAAGCTTCTAGCAAGTTCGAAATCTGATTACATACGCAAAGACTGAATTATTTAAATACTATTAACGTACAAATGAAATAATATTAACAAAATATTATTATTAAATATAGAAATGAAATAATATCAACAGAATATTATTAGCGAAATACCATTATTAAATACTGTTAACATAACAATTGAACAATTTTTATCATTTTAATTAGTTATAAATTTATTTTGTAGACTTCAATATATATGGGGAGTTACAATAATTTTTATAAAAACCTTGTACTACAACAAAATTCACATTTCCATATGAATCCAAAGATTTATAACTTATTTCAGCAAAAGAGAATAATTTAATTTCCATTTTTTCTTTATAATAGTCTGTTTAAATCCACAGATAGCTGTAAAAAAAAAATCATCTGTCATTTTTCTTGATCTTCTATTTTATCTTAATAAAAAATAAAATAAATGCGAGTTATTTTAGTTAAGTCTGCAGTTTTGATGAGTGTCCCAAAATAATAGTTTTTTTCACACATACAGAATAGTTTTTTCTTTAATCTACCATTTCACTGGTTTTATGCCCTTCCCCACCTTTTCTTTCTTTATTGCCTTTCATTTCAACACTTTTTTTACAACCTACATTTTTATTGTTAGTTTTAATTTTTTTACCTTTTAGACTTCATTCTTTTAACCTTTTGACTACGGCCATATTTTTAAATGCGGCCGATGCAAAAACTTGCAATGGTTTCGCACATGATTTCTTGTTTATTTTTCATCCGAAAAATCTCACAAAATTAGAGTAGGTTAACAAAGAATTGGTGATTCATATGGTACAAACAAAATTTTGATGTGTTAATTTTTGGAAAAGTTTTTCACGCTAAAAAAAATTCAAAAATTTTTTTTTGGGGTTTCTAAGGTATATTTTTTTAGTGATCTGTGACCCATGTTTTTTATTACACTGTTTTAAAATTTGAGGTAAATTTGTTATAAAAAATTTTAAAATCAGTCAAAAAATGATTATATAAATTAAACATAAAAAATTGTCTGTCTTTACACTATGGAAAAAATTTCCGAGACAGCCAATGCAAATATGTCTATTTTTGAATACGAATACGTATAGTAATAAATTATGCAGTATGTTGCATGTGTTAGTGTTGAAAATAAATGATTCAGAGTTATAAAGAGAACACATAAAATAAAAAAAAAAAAACATTTTCATAATGTCTTCAAATAAACCTTACAAGCTTCGACAAGTTCTAACACGATAATAATGTGTGTTCTGTTTATTTTATGACTAGCTCGACCTCATTTGAGATGTCATTGCTTTGTTACACAATAATATCAAACACAAAACTTCATTATAAAAACAGAGA
>JAAAKQ030176693.1:0-12369 GCA_010016005.3 Zanna intricata
ATTTCCTAAGTTTTTATTATTATCATTAGAATAGTTTCTCATCACAATACCGAAAATAAGTTATGCAATATACATACATATGAATGCATCTGTACACAAACACATGTATACATGTATATAAGGCAAAAAAAAAAAAAAAAAAAAAAAAAAATAGAACTTACTAAATTATCGTTATAATAACCAATTTGTAAACATATAAAGTCAATGTATGATAGATACTATGAAAGATTTTATGCAATTTTTAATATCACAAAATCATAAATAAGATAATTAAGTGCAAAATAATCCGGATACTTATAAGTTAACTGTATTACATTAATTTTTCATTTAATGCTCTTTATACAATTGCAGTATATGTAAACATAAAAAGATTTTTTTTTTAATGTGTGATTATAAATATATGAACTTCTGGACTGTCATCAGGAACTGATACCACTACACTTAAATAAGAAGCCAGCATTAAATGCACTAACTGTTTTGCTAGTAACTACATAAATACACAGTAATCACAACCCTGACTATTAAAACTGCTCAATTACAATCAAAATGTCCCATATTATAACATCAAGTGAATTAATTTTAATCTTAAAAGCAAGTTATTAACAAGCTTGAGAATTGCTGAGCACTAATAACTAAGTATCATCTATTAACATTATCGTCAACATAGATAGAGATATGGTAAAGACTAAATTGTGAATTAATAGTCAAAATCAAATTATACTGAGTTTATAGTATCCTAAAATCTGAAGTCCCAAATGACAAATGATTTTTAAAACTAATTTCATGGAATTATAGAATTTTGAATGATTTTTTTTTTAAAATATGGTTTAGAGAAAGTCAGTAGAAAAAAATAAATTACAAGCTAATAACACTCATTTTTAATATATTCTTTAAATCAGGTTTTGAAAACCATTCACAGAAGAAGCAAACTTTTGCTTCTTCTAAATCTAAGTAATTCCTCCGGTTGTTTCAGAACATGCAATAAAATGAGTAGAAGATACCATTAACCAATAAGTACCAACAATAAGTGGAACATTACACAAAGTAAAGATAAAATTTAACTGAAAAAACAGATTTAAAACTAAAAATTGAATAAATTTTTTTTAAAAAGTAAAAAATAAAAACATCTTACAAGTTTATTTATTCTTTAACTAATAATGCTGAATTATTCAACGGAAACAAAATATATTAATAATTATTCAAATAATAAAATCAAGATTTATTTTGCTGTTTTTTTTTTTTTAACTGATTAATTAATAATAATTTACATTAATAGGTAATAGCAATAGTAATAAAAGTAGTAAAAGTAGTAGTGGTAGTTGTAACAACAATAAAAATAATGCCAAATAACAAGGAATTACTTAATAATCAAGAAATAAATACTTGATCTTGATTAGAAGCAGCAGACATATTTTTCTTCATGGCCATCCTACGTTCTTGTAACAATTTTCGCCTTGCTTCATCTCTGGCATCTTTCACTTTATTTGTTTTACTTGAATTATTTGTTGATGATGTACTATTTTTACACAAAGCATTTGTTGTCAGTCCACTCATATCTCTCCGTTGTGGTTTACCTACCGAAGTAATCTTTGGTACTACTGCTGATGATTTTGGTGTTATCTGAAGAAAAAATCAATTATACATATGTCAAATGCTAAATCCCATTCTACATGGTGTGAAGTTAGTATTAAATTATTAACTGATCCTGATACACAACAATACATTATTACTTTATGTAATTTGATGGACTGTGAAATTAAATGATAATAATAATAAAATAAACCGTTGTAGCGGACCTGAGTAATGGATTCCTATCAACTGCGAAGAAAGTAGTAGAAAATATAATGAAAAAGCTGGTGATATGGCTGTCCTCTAAGACAGGCAAAATAAGACGCTAAAGTTGGTCCTCTTTATCTGAAGATGATGGCTCACAGCAGTCAAGAAGTAAGCTTGCAACAGGGCTTGATATAAAGGCACCTACGGTAAGCTGAAGGAAAGCACAAACAGCATTCACCATGGTATAACACAATCATAATCTAAAGCTATCAGTTGAGAAAAACTTGAGGAATGGAAGGATCCCGCAACTGAGAGAAGACTACATATATTGTTTTCTCAGGTAAAAAGATGAAGCCAGTAACCCAGGACTATATCTTGCTTCAAAGCAAGATATATATATATATATATAACAACAACGTTCCATCCTTATCTTGTACCCCTGAAATTCATTACTATACTATGAAGTGAGACACCAAGAGGAAAGAATTTGCTAAGGTATATTTGCCACTGCATAAGATGATGAAAGGATTGTCATTATTCTAATTATTATTGCGAGTTGTTAATTATTTTTGCTTATTATTATTACTACTACTGTAATTATTATTGATTTATATTGTTTTATAATCTTTAACTAATGAATTGTAATTATATAAAAATTTTCATCTCTCAATATCCTGCTCAAGATGTGGATATTAATAACATTCAACAATATTAAAATAACATATAAGTTAAAATTTGGTACAAATGTTATAAACACGCAACAATAATATATAGAAAGGATGATTATATAATGAAAAATGGAAATCAACATCTCAATAATAAGAAATGTAAATATGTTATAGTAATAATGGAGGAATTTTCAAATCCATTATATGAAGCACAGTTAACAGATAGCATGAACACTGAAGAAAATGATACAAAAAAAAAAAAAAAATGAAACATCAATGACCACCACAATTGTCTGATCATCAGTTTTTAGATAAGAACAAATAAATAAAATGCTTAACTTTAAACATAATTTACTTATTAAGTATGCATACTTCGAATCTAACCAACGAAAGAATGCATAATTTATGAGCTGAAAAATAACAATCGTCACCAAAAGTAAGAGAGGATTTTATTGACATCCTATTAAAAAAAAGCCTCAAATTTATACTCTTATTTAATAACAAAATTCTAAATAAATAAAAAAAAAAAGATAAAAAAGTCATTCTCAAAACCAGAAGTTCAGCAAATCTCCCATTTGGTTAAAAGTAAGGCAAAATATGCTGAAAAAATTATCCAATAGGACTATAAAAAAGAACTTACTTTAAAAACACAAAAGATGAAAAATATTTGCATTTAAATAAAAATTAGATAAAAGATCTGAAAAATTATGCAAAGAGACTGCTAACCTTACAATTCTCAGATTAAGATTAAACATAAAGTAAAAAAATATTTAAATTCATGTCCTATAGAAATCCCCTATACTATCAAAAAAAAATTTAAACAGGGAAGGTTTATGGTGAAGATATAATTTAAATGGCTAATAGATATTTAACAGTACTTGTGTATTTGCAGCGGAAATTGAAAACCTTTTTTTTTGGATTAGTTAAAAATATATTTGTATTCAATAACAATATAAGTTGTAAAATGTTATAAAACTAAAGAAGGTAAGTGCTGAATAGTAATCAACAAAAGTGAACAAATCATAATTAAACAACTTTTATTCTAAAATAATTTATTCTTTTATTTTAAAAATAAAATTCATTTCTTTTCTTTTGAGAATAAAATAACAGTTATTAGGCAAGACAGTAATTGCATTCCTTACAACCTAATGGTTATGCAACAAATGAAACATCTGAGGGAGTAATATCCTTGAAATCAATAGGTAAAAAAGTTAGGTAAAATTCACAGCTAAAGCCATGTTTCACAAACTAGTACCTGCAGCTTGCAAACTAGTACCTGCAACTAAACAAAATTAAGCAGCTTTGGTTACAGGTACACTTATAGTAACATTTATTGCAAAAAAGACTATTTATAAATTACAAATTTACATAATGAAAACTTATTTTTGATTTGTAGAGATTAATACATTCAAATCACACTTTTCCCTCAAAATCTTTAAAAACTGTTTGAAGCAATTAAAATATTCTCATCTAGCCATATAGTTAATGTTATCACTTTACATACATTTTTTTAGAGAAAGCACACACACATGCGCGTGCAAGTGGATGCGCACATAATAGATATTCCTAAAAAATATAGGAATTTTAGGTTTTCTCAAAAATTTGTATTTATTCATCAATACTGATTTTGTTATATTCAAAGTACTTCCCCTCAAATGTAATACATTTGTGCCAGCGCTTTCTCCAGTCTTCAAAGCACCTCTGGAATGCAATTTTTAGTTTGGCGTTAAGCTCCTTCAGCAACTCTGTCTTCATCACTTCAATGTTGGCAAAACACCATCCTTTCAAGGTTCTTTTCAGCTCGGGAAATATAAAGAAGTCACAGGGGGCTATGCCCATCAAATTCAGAGGTGAGGCATCATAACAGTTTTTGCTAAGAGTTCACAAATAAGCAGTGAAGTGTAAGCAGGTGTATTATTGTGGTATAATTGCCAAGAATTGTTTCACAACAAATCCAGGCACTTTCTTCACCTGTATTTTTTTTGTCTTCACGCAAGCGGAAGTGTAGAACTTCCACTTGTTCAGTGGAAGTGTAGAATACTCCATATTGATCATATGACCTGATAATGACAAGAATTCATGATACACTTAGCCCTTAAGGAACACAGTAATCAGAACCTTCAGATTTGATTGAATTTGACGAGTTTCTTTCAATCTTGACTCTCCAGGAAGTTTCTATTTGGGCAATTGGGCCTTAGTTTCAATACCCATATACCCATGTTTCATTACCTGTTTGAGCAGTTCTAGATCGAGTTTACTTCATTCAGCAACTTCTGAGCAATGTTTATTTGGCACTATTTTATTTGAAATTCAACAATTTTGTAGCCAAACATTTCATGCCCAAAATAGCTGAAAAAATTGTTTGACACAAGCCAAATGATATGCCAACATCATTAGCAACCTCTCTGATAGTGATTTGACAATTGTCCATAAACATTTTCTTCATTTTTCGATGTTGTCATTAGTAGTTGATGTGCTGGGATGTCCCATTTCCAATGTCTTCATGGCCGACCATCTTGGAAAGGCTTGTACTACTTACAAATGCCTATTTTATTCATAGAAGGATTACCAAAAGCAACATTCAATATTTCCAATGTGGTGTCGCACTTTATTCCATTCTTAAAAGCAAAATTTAATGCAAATTTTTTGTTCCATTTTTTCACAAGTTAAAAATTGCCGACCTTACCAAAACATGTGTAACCTTTTCAACAGCTAACACAAACTAAGTATCCAATACGGTTACCAATGTAAATATACATTAGGGACAGGTGTACTAACACAATAAAAAAAAAACATATTGGATTTATACAGCCTGAGAAATTTAAAAATTCCACATATTTTTTTATCAAACCTCATATAAATATCAATGTCCAATAATTATCATATACCTGTTTGTATATAAATAAATATATATATATATATACATGTATTATATATTATCTAATACATTATATATAGATTATATACAGATAGATTTTATCATTAGTCTCTGATAAAACAGTAAAATGAGAAATAGTATTCTCATACGCTACATATATGCAAAGAATTAAGGTTACTGATATTTGCCCAAACATTATTTTAAACCAGACCTAGGGAGACTCAAATATCATTAAATCAGACTCAAGGGCCGATATGGTTTATTTGCTTGACATGGTTAAAGAGTGAAATCGCTTTTATGAACAAAATATAATTAGATGTTATATCTTATCATTATTCATATATAGTGTATTTATATGCATAATGTGTAACAAAACAATTTTAAAACAAATATAGGAAAACAGTTTCTACTTTGAAAATAATTTAACTTAACAAAACAATCTAAATACATGATGTCTTTGAAAATAGAATAATATTGCATAGGAAATTATACCTGACAAAAAAATTACACCTATGACAAAACACTTCTCATACTAGTAATAGAAGATAACACAATAGTAGCATCCAACTTATAAACAAGTACAGTTTTCCAAAAGATTAGCTTTATCATGAAGCAGTAAACGATTGAAAATCAACACGGAGAGAACAATATATTATTTATTCATAATCCGATCCAAATTTTGGAAACAGAAAACAAAGACAAGGATCAACCTCATCTTTATTCCTTAATCTCAGGTAAAAATACTACTGTATGCAGCCTACAATGTTTTTAGATAACAAAAATACATTGGAAGTTAATACAATTTTTTAAATGATATAATAAATTAATTACTGTAACTAATTACAGTATGCTCACCTGTTTCCATCCATTATCCCTGAGCATTGCAATATTATCAAATTCTTTACGTACATTATCTACCTGTATGAATACCATATCCCAAAAACCAGCTAGATCTTCATCAGTAGTACGGAAATTATCAGTTAAATCTTGAGACTAGAATAAATTACAAAGTAATAACAAAGATTAAATTCATTTAATGTAGGTAATTATTCATTAATATAGTAATGAAAGATTGTATGAAATGTAAGGTATGTGTACTAAGGTTTACATTTAACTAAACCGAAGGCTTTAGCAGAACTGTGGAAATGACATGGTAGAAAAATATTGTACCAGTTACATTTTTTTACTAAATTCCTGAGCAGTTTATACTGCCTTTTTCCTTCAATTAGTAACTTCTTTCTTCGTTATTAAACAGAATCGGCTTTCAGTACTGTTAAGAAATGAAAAAATTCACTACTGATATCATTCTTTAATTAGATAATAATTAAAAATTTTTTTAATATTTTAAGAAGTGATTTTCTACATAAATATGTGGTGGTTGTGTGAGATCAAAAATATTACAGGTATACAGGTAAAAGATATTTTACACAGATAAAAGTGTACCTGTGTAAAGATTTTACTCAGGTAAAAGTACTTTTGGTACAAGTTTGGTTACAGATATAGTTATAGTGACATTTATTATAAAAACAATTATTTATAAACTACACATCTATATAATGAAAACTTATTTTTGATTGTAGAGATTAGTACATTCAAATCGCACTTTTCCCTCAACCGACCTTTAAAACCTTGGTTGGTCCAGATGACCTATCTTCATGACATCTAGCTGGATGTCATAGATATATCTAGATGCAAATAGCCTTTATTACTTTGCATCTTACCTCACCTGGTCAAACCATATTAAAAGAAAACTAGATAAAAAATCCTTACATTTCTAAAGATTTACAATTTTCATTTCATTTCTTCAATTTTTAAATTTAAAAAAAAAACAAACTAACTGACTTAAATTAGCAGTTTTTATTTCTTAAACACATAACCGCAAAATTTTATCATTCATATTTTATATAACATCAGTTATTTACATTGAAACTTATGTAATTTGTAACTTATAGACCAATTACTTCTGAGAAATTTATTAAGAAATCTTAAGACATGGTAAACAGAAGACAAAAAAAAGAAAGTAACTCTAGATACTCATACCCAGTACATAGAGTAATAAAAATAATACAGTAATACTATCTCTGAAATATATTACTTTAATAAAAAGAATCTCCAAATGGAAAGACACAGAATTCTTATTGAATGTTTAACCACCATACAGCTCAATATCTTTCTTAATATCACAAAATAAAAAAAATTAATTTTGTATTTAAGAACCTGTGACTTATCTAGTACAGTAATCTTAATTACAGTAAAAAAAATATCAGTAGGTAAGAAATTCCAAGAAAAATGCATCAATTAAATCACAATATAAATAACTATCTTGTATATGCAGGAAATAATATTAAATTTAAACAAAACAAAAAAATACTAACAATATTTTTACGACATAATCCTTCAAACTGTCGTAATTTCTCTGCGACTAGAAGACGCGCTTTGCCAATAGCAGAACGCAACTGTCCATCTAACTCCTCTGGAACTTTACCAGATGACAACTCAGCTTGCAAGTCATCTGCAAGCCTCTGTAATACACCCATTTCGTTGTGCACCACCTTCAAAAATGAAAAATAACTTTAAGATATGTATGGATTTAAATTAAAATGCTGTTATCAATACTTTAAATTGAATTATATGAAAGCACAAAGATATTTCCAAAATTTTCATAAGGAAATCGATTAAACTTCAACTCACTACCTGTTAAAGTACTGAGGATTCAAAAATTGAATCTTTATTTTTATCAATAAAAGAAAGTAGCAGGCTTTCAGTACAACATTACAATGAGATGAAAGAATCTGTGAACTGTGGAATTTACTTTCTTACTATTATATAGAAATCAAATAATACTTCACTGAACTGAATAATTTAAAAACAAAAAAGAATAAAAACAGAAAGGTTTCTGAAGTTTCATACCATTAGACAGCATTACACCATTACAAATTTGTATACAAAATTTGTATATAAATGAAGCATACATCTCAAGGAAAATGATGAAAACAGAATATATTTTCCAAGAATTCTTATCTTTATAGAAGGGCACACAAGATTAGACATAAGATAAATTAAAAACTAACAAAGTGTATCTATACTTTGAAAGCAAACTAAAGGAATATCAAGATCTTTAATTTACTTCATAATTAATTATAACAATTTTTTTTAAATCTAGTTTATTAAGTGGCAAAATTCCGTGGTCACTATTAATAATGGCAAAAAAAGACTATACAAAAGTTCTTATACAAAACATTACTAAGTTCAATCATGGCCCGCTCAACTTTGGTACACTGATCTGGCTCCAGGCAACTCTCCATGCAGGAAGAATCTGGCTCAGCCTAGGACATTCCAGCCCCCATGGAGGAAAACACCCACATTGTGACATTCCGGTCGCCACCACCCCCATTCCTAGCCCTGATGGGTTTTAACAGGGGACATCTTTTTGACCCTCTAACTGATTACACATTACAGTCATCAACCTGGCCTCTTTTGGAATGCCACCGATGTAAATGCCTCTGCAGATATTAACATCAATGATTATTGACTCAGCCTTTGCCTTTGCTGTAGGCTTCTTTCAGACATCTTCTCAATGTCCTACTCGTTGCCCTCTGAACTAGTTAACCGAGTTCACAGAAGCACAAACCCTGTGCCTAGTTCTCTATAACAAATAAGCAATAAGCGACTGTAAATGTCTCATTCATTATCTGTAATTACATTAAACAAATGCACCAAAAAATTGTTGACTGCAACAACAATTTAGATCTAGTTCCCTTATCGACCACATTTAACTGTAACTTTAAACATAGCCAAATTTAATCATCATCGTGTGACATTTACTTCAACACATGATCTGTCCTTGTCAAGATGGACCTACACCTCACATCTGCATGGACTACCATGCCCTTGGCAGTGCAGTCCCCATCCCGCCGACAGCAATTACACAAACCTAGACTGCCCTCATCTGGATGGCGCTACACCTCATGGCTATATGGGATCCATGCCCTTGGCAGTGCAGTCACCATCCAACCAACAGCAATACCTTCATTCCATAAATCATAAACTAATCTAACCATGGTCTGAAAGAAATTGCCTTGTATCGCAATTGGAGGAAACCCACCAAAAGCTTTTGCTTGTACATTCACAGGATTTTTCACAGTAATTCTGTAAATCGTAAGTTATTAATAACAAATAACTTTATAATAATAAATCTGAAATTATTACATATTAAAATTATCATGCGAAATAATAAACTCTATAAAATATCAGTGTTCACATGCAGGTATATAAATGAAAAAAATACAATGGGCACTAGGAACGACATTATTTTTTATAATTTTTCAAAATAATTTCCACCACAAATAATATGGAGAACTCCTATACTGTGGACTGATATGGAGCAAGGTCAGGACTGTAGGGAGAGTGTTCTAACAGTTTTGTTCCAATACCAAACACTATAACAGATATGCCAAACAATAATTAAACAATATGCCACACACTAAGGGCAAACTTGGGAACATTTTTGTGGTGAAGCAACCATATGTCCATTCTTAGGTTTCAGTGCAGCTTCTTGAAAGATTTGATAACTTTAGGCAGGATTCCTCAGTGTACAACTTTCACGTAACAATCTTATGAGTTTCTGAATACAACTCGCTCTAAAAATCATTTCACACTAAAAAATATGGCCACCATTCTTCTTCACTGATCTGGATTTTTGAATACCTACAATGTCTTCTCATAATCAAACTGCCAAACTTTGTTTTGAGCCTTGGTCAGGATGACATATTACAGCCAAATTTTGTCACCATTCACAATAAAGAGATGTTCACAAAAAGAGATTTCCCATTTTAAAACTTTTTAGCAATTCATAGCACCACGAAACAAAATTTGCCATCTGACTGTTAGTCAAGTTAGTGACTAGAGCAGGTTGGGACCTGTCTGAACACAGGCTAACTTGCCGCCTTTGATGATCCATTCTGTCATATTGCAAAACTTTCTTAGTGCCTTTTGTATATTAAAAGGTATTTATTTATATTTTTTTTTAAATTTTAAAAAACAATAAATATATGGACATATAAATGTGTGCACAAACCTTCAAGTAATAATGTCCATTCTTTTCTGTGTGATCACCATTTTTCTCTGGAACAATTTTTGGTGTTTCTTTACTGGACTCTAACGTAATTGGAATAATAAGTTCTCTATGAGGTGATGAAGTTCCATCTATTTTATCTATACTTGGACTTCTAAAAAAAAACATGTCACTTTGTCAAAAAATCAAAAATAATGTCTAATGAAAATCTTATAAAAATACATAAAATTTTCCTAATTATTATTCAAATTTTAATTGTTATAAAATTAAAGTTTCCACCTATTCCACACTAATTTTATGAAATTAAATGAAATGTGGCACATGGAAGACTATTTTAAAAAAACTTGTAATGAGATTTTATTTTTATTCTCATATTCACATAATTATTGAAAGGCTAAAATTATCATTTAAAACACAAATTTTAATAACTGTATAATCTGAAATTTATATAGATAATCCACTTAAATGTTTATCTTAAACAGGTAAGTTTAAACTAGGTTCAGTATTTGGCCCTAATGTGATGAGACAAGCCTATTGAATGATATACCATGTTACCATAAATAATACTATGGACTCTGCACAAATGAGGTTATTTGTGCTTGTTGGAAATTTGACAATTTCTGGCACCTGAACATTTTTATTTGATCTGATCTGCTTCCTATACAACACTGGAATCCTAACTTTAAGTTTTCCACAACATGAGCTTATGGAACCAAATCAAGACACCGACATAAAAAATGGTAATGGATTCTTGTTACACAATTAAAGTAATAACTTTTTCCATAAAATGTTAATAATGAACTCATTGCAGTACCAATCAACTCTGCATTAAAATTAAATGACGTAATCTGGGGGAAAAATAACATATAATTCTTGCCAGCTCAAACTATAGCTTTATAATAATTCGAAATCACTCGTTTCTGTGTGTCCCTTCACATGCCGCAAAAAATCAGCTAGCAATCAGCAAAATTTTCTGTTAACCTAATTTATCAATAACAGTATTTTTCAATGATCAGAGAGATTATTAAATAGATTTAAAATATAGCAGTCAAGAAAAGAAGATTTTTCATAAAAATCTTAAGAATTTATTAATTCTGTAAAAATATACTTCTCATAAATCAACCAAACATTCAGACCTTGTCTGGGGAGCCCAGAAATTTCTTTCACAAAAATTAATAATACTCGGTTAACCTAGCATGTGAAATAGGTCAACTTCTCATAGAAGTTTTGGAATGGTTATAATTCAAACTCTCTTGTTTAGCCATAACCTTCATTAATGATTCATATTCTTCATAACACAAAATCAGAATAGTTGATTTTGAAATAAGAGACTGAAATAAAAAAAATATTTTTTCATATTGGTGGTTTTTGAAGCTAAGAAAAAAGAAACACAGAACAAATGACAGTTACCTCACTTTATGTCTTGCAACAGAGAGTTGAGCTCTAAATTCAGGTCTTAACAATTTCAAAACAGGCAGTGCATCTTCTTCTGAACTGTCAATACCATTTGTATTACCATTAATATTATTACTGTTACTTACATTAGGGCTACTACCATTACTTTTACTGTGGTCATCCTGAAACAAATAAAAAACAATATTGTTTAAAACTAAACATAATTATGTGATTAAAAATGTTTACAATCATTGGTCAATTAAAATAATGACCAACTAATGGAATATAACTATCCACAGCAAACTGCAAAATTGTGGATAAAACAGAGTATAAATTAAGAATGTAGTATTATTAATCTATGTTTAATTAGAAACAAAATTATGTTGTACTAACTTATTGTTAAGATTTTACTTACTTTTTAATTTATCATTTACTTAAAACTTTTAAGTTGAAATTATATATATATATATGTGTGTGTGTGTGTGTGTGTGTGTGTGTGATATTGCATGCATGTGTGTTAAGAAAATAGATGAAAAGTAAGCAATCACTTAATTGTACACTTGGTTTTGTTTAAAAAC